>QLOY01002934.1:0-18602 GCA_003313965.1 Megacollybia marginata
CCGGAAATATTCTGACAGCATTTCACGTACGCAAAATAGACCGTGAACCTCTGAGGCGACCGTATACGGAGGTCAGGGTTGTAGTTTTCGAAGAGGTTGTCGTTCAGTGTGCAGCCGTACTAGTGCAGTTTTTCCAATGCAAAGTTGGAAGAGGCACTATTACCTAAGATGGTAACAGAGCTCTTGTTGCCCCGGTCCGGCGGTTCAAGCGCGCTTACCTAACAGAACAATGAGCAATTACATAATCACATCGCTATTGTCCTGATTTAGCCACTGCTATTGTTCTACCAATTGTTTTTATGGAGGACGTCAAACTGTGTCTTGATCTTATACTGCCACTTGCTGGCGCCGTTCGTTAGCCTTTCCATGTTTCTTCTCATTGCCGCGCTTTTTCAAGGCCTAGTTGCCGCTCAATCCACTTCTGTTGTCTGCATTCCTGGTCAATGCCTTCAGGGTTTTTCAAATACATCCATTGGAATTCAAATATCTAGTCCGTCTCTGCCATCCTCTGTCCTGCTCTTGCCGGGAACCTACACTCAGACCACAAATCCCGAACTCCTCCATCAACTTCTCACTTCCTCTTCCTCCCAGTATTCCTCTTCTCCCGGGTTTGGAAATGCGACTGGCCTGCCACTCAACGTCGAACTGGCCCCAGGAATGTCTGTGTTCCAGTCCGCCAATTACAGTGGCCCATCTGCCTTCACACCTGTAAACTCATCTTCAAATGCCCAACTCACAGCCAATTCGCTTGCGCTTTCTTCAAACATTTGGGTGGCAGTGAATGCTTCCAATCAAAGAGTAATCCTGTGGGACTCTGTGCCAGATGTCGCCCAACTTCCAACCCAATCCCCTCTCACCTTGATCGACATCCAGTCGTCAAGTTGTTCGCCAGCTTGTTCATCAGCAGGGACGTGTTCGCCTACATCGAACACGTGTACATGTACTCCAGGATTCACAGGTGCGTCTTGTGAATCCTGCTCAGCGAACTTTTTCGGCCCCACCTGCCAACCATGCCCCAGTGGTTGCTCGCAGTGCGACGATGGTATCTCCGGTACTGGACGGTGTCTCAAGCCCCAACCCGTAACGGGCGATCCGTCGACATGCAACTGTCTCAATGGCGAGTGCGGCAGTAATGGACAATGTACGTGCAACACTGGCTGGACGACAGCAGACAACGGCACCGCATGTGCTCAATGTCAGAATGGGTTTTTCCAGAACGGCGTAGGAGATTGCAAGGGTAAGTTTTCCCTGACCTTCTCTTCTTGTTCTAAGTTTTCTTTAGTCTGCGCCATTGGTTGTACATCTTGCGCTTCTCCCTCCGGAACTTGTCTTAGTTGCCAATCTGGCTTCACCCTCTCCCAGAACGACCCTACTCAATGTATCCCTGCTCAGGAATCTACATCTAGCGGCCAAGTCTGCCCAGACGGCTCGTTCGCTTCCGGTAGCTCTTGCTCTCCGTGTGACCCGAGTTGCTCCAAATGCAACGGACCCACGTCCAACAATTGCACCCTCTGCGCAAGTGGGAGCTTTACCTTCAATGGAAGTTGTGTCAAGGCAGATGGAAACGGTGTCTGTCAAGGTACTGGTTTGATTGCGGATAACAACAAGCATGAGTGTGATGGTAAGCCTTCTCGTCCTCTCGTTCATTGTATCTGATCACTTTGTAGCCTGCGGTGCAAAGTGCACAGCTTGTGAAATCCCTTCCTTCAGCGTCGCCTCAACCGTATCCCAACTGCAATGTACCGCCTGTCTTCCGGGTTCGTTCCTCAGTAACGGCCAATGCATTTCTGCTTGTCCGAGCGGGACATTCGTTAGTCCTCAAGACAACTTTACTTGTACTGCATGCGATTCCTCTTGCAGCACTTGTTCCGGCTCGAGTACCTTCTGTCTATCCTGTCCCGCAGGGCAGCAAGCATTGAATGGCAAATGTGTATCGAGTTGCCCATCAGGGACCTTCTCTTCGTCCAACTCCACGGGTGGTGGCGGAGTATGCGGTTCCTGCCACCCTGACTGTGCCACTTGTTCCGGCTCCTCTTTCTCCCAGTGCCTGACCTGCCCATCTTCTCGACCTGTGTTATCTAACGGTCGTTGCCTACCCACCTGCTCCCAGAACCAATTCTTCGATCCCACGAGTGGTTCTTGCCAAGCATGCGACAGTTCCTGTGCGAGCTGCTCTGGCTCAGGTAGTGGCAAGTGTCTTTCATGCTCCGCCCCAACGTCTGTCCTTCAAGGCGGACAATGCGTTTCTGCGACCTGTGCACCAAACACGACTGTGGTCCAAGGTCTGGGTATCTGTCTGTCGGATCTAGTCGCAACACCAACTTCATCATCTACTCCTCTCCCTTCAATCACTGGCATTTCTGATCCAACGACAGTAGTCACAAGCCGCTCTCGCCCACTCCAATGGTGGGAGATCCTCCTCATGGCGCTCGGATGCGCATTCATCTTCCTTTGCGTAGTCATGTGTTGGCGTCGAAGAATGAGGAAGAAGAGAGCCGCCAAGACCAAAGAATTCGCTACTGCCAAACGACTCCCCGGTGGCAAAGGAGATTGGAGGTATCGTCTGGTTAGGTTTGGTGAAAGGCTCTTTGGGCATCGACCTTCCCAACGTGTACCATACCCCGAAGGCGACGGTGAACGTGTCAAGATGGTCGATTTGGAAAGTGGGGTTGGTGCAGGACTTAAGAGAGCTTCGACGTACAATACGGACAAGTTCCTCGCTGGCTACGATCGGCCAGACGGCGGGCGGAGTATGCGTTCCGAACGCAGCGGTGCACCTTCCACCCTTCCTTCTCTCAAAGGACCTCGTTCCCGCACCGCACTTGAAAATCGCCTACGTGAGAAGGATCGACTTGGAGCGCCGAGTTTGATGTCGGGTCCTTCGCTCTACTCCCAAATCACTGGCATCCCTCGTCGAACACCAGAGACGCGTGAGCCGGTCAGGAAACACGAAGACATTGATCTACTCATCCCCCTCTCATCCTCACACCCCGAGCAGAGCGGAAGCAGACTTTCAGCGGGGAGCTTCTCTTCCTCGTATTATTTCCGCCCAACAGAGGCAGAAGTGTATAAAGAGAGTGTAAGACCAATGCTAGTGTCTGGAGACCGGAACTATTGGTTGGAACCCGTCAAGACAGGCGGAAGTGGGAAGAGCAATTCCCGAAATCCATTTAATGCGATATGATTGCTGGACAATTTAACGTTTTTGTGACGATTTGCATATACAATCTGCATACTACATACCTACACGCATAGATGGACTTGATCATTCTTAAGATACACTAATGTACAACTTTGTAATTTCGACCGCCTTGCTCCAGGAATTTCAATTGTAGTGCTTAACGAGAATACCGGCAATCGTCTGTTCTTCTACTCCAGCCTCTTTTCCAGCGGCAAGTTTGGTCATCCCATAGGCTGCTATTCGCCCTTTGCGCCATTCTTCCCCAGTCGGCGCATCCTTGTCCTCAAAACGACGGACTATGCCCACCTTCTGGAGAACAGGGCTTTCGGATCGAGGTAACAGTTTCACTGCATCATCTGCCGTACAGAAGTAAAAGAGTCCGAGTCTCGTATGATTACGCTGATCGGCAGGTGGTTGCACGACACTGCACGTCGTTGGTCAGATCAAGTTCATGGTAAGAGACCTACCGATGGATTGTAGGACGATAGAATCCTCCTGAAAAAAATTCCATCGTATCTCCAGAATTGATGACCTGTCAATGCAAGATGAGAGCTGATTTCATCCGTATAACAATCCGATTTACCAAAGCGTTCTCAATATGTCTGACCCATTTCCAGTTTCCGTCTTTAGTCAGTATCTGCAGAGCGGCAACAGGCTGGCTGTAAAGAATAGTTATGGTCCCAAAGTCTACACATAATCAAGCATGACCACCAAAAAAAAATGGAATTTACCGGTGTGACCTTTCAGCCAGACATTTTTTGTTTTAGTCTCGTCTTCCTGTGATCGAGGGTAGCTGAAATATATGTTATAGCAAAGGGTTTTGCAAAACGGACACCTACTATTTCATGAACCGCACTGTTCATTACCGTCAGAAGGTCGTTGTTGGTGTCATGATTTTACTAACCCCAAGTTTCACCGACGGAATCGAACCCATGTTGTTCAACAAAAGTTTCCTCGGGGAGTTCCAGACCTATCGCTAACAATCTGCAGCACTGAGATCGATGTATCGTACACGGCGGCAGTGATTACCTTAAAATTGGATGGAGAACATTAAAGTGGTTGTGCCGGGCAAACTGATCGATCTCGGGCAGAAAAGGCCGAAGAGACTGTGGATGCTCGCGCAAGAATACATTATGGTTGACTAGCAGGAATCAAATGAAGCCGAAGAAGGTGATAGATATTCTTACAGTTGTAGTGTTCAATCTGGTCGCGGACACCGTTGTCGATATGCCAATAATTACGCAACTTATAGCCTTGATACGATCCTGTTTGCAACATGGTTCCTTCGTACAACTTTTTCTCTTCTGGGTCCACATTCGTAAACGGAATGTCCGCGATATCGACCATCCGTTCGGTCTATTATAAGTCTGGTCGACTGACTGTCCGGAATGGTAAGTACTATACAATACTCACTTGCGCAGGCGTTAGACCATGGTTAATAACGTAGAAAAAACCGATGGTCGTCATGGCCTCCCGAACTTGCACTGCAAGTTCGCGCCTGCCCTCCAGAGTGGTTGCCTTCCCAAGGTCGATAATTGCTAGGTCTGCGTAATCAACTAGATAGTAGTGAGGCACAAGAAGTCAAATAACAAATCGTTTTACGATCAAAGCTGGTTGGTTTTGCTGGAACATAGTGAGCAACAGACGGAATGCTGAGAGCAGGCATTATGAAGTTCCAAAGGTTGGCAGATGTTCTGGAAGCGACAATAGCACCATACTTATAGAAAGACTGGATGCCGACTGGAGAATCTGGCTTATGGCTGAGCCGCGGGTATTCGGTTTCTCAGTGCTCAGATTAGAGTCAATTTGGAGTATTCTCAAGATAACGTACCAAGGCGCACGTGAAAAATACATGACCTGCTCACTTCCGTTCAGATTCCACATGACTCCCTTCAAAACTCCCCGAATCATCTAAATCTAATACCACCTTTGCCATTCCCCGAGACTATATTTAGTAGCTTGGAATCAAGAGACTTGGACCCTGCAACACATTCATGGCTTAGACTCCCCATACCACCTGAAATACCCCTCACACTCCAGTTGTCTGCGTCTCTACCGAAAAGCTATGTGGCCTTCTTTCTCGACCTCGCGGTGTCCAACTTCACTGTGCCATCAAGTTCGTCTGCCAAGACGCCTGTACCTCTCTTAGAAAGTCCAATAGGCATGAGGCCTTTTCCACTTATTCCAGTTGAACCGAGATGGTAGTGTGTTTTGTTCTCATCCAGGCTAACTATCGACTGACAGTGAGACATGCCAGCCGCTGCGTTTTTGATCCAAACGATATACCAGCTTTGCAGTCACCAGCCAATCCAGATCCTTTCAAACCTCCAGAGAAAGCATAATCCAAAAGTGAAGAAAGGGTCGCACAATCGGAGCTTCAGATTGCCGCGTTCACCCCTGCTGAGCCCCTCAATCACATTCTCAGAAACGAAGAGGAGCAATTCGTTCGATTTTGAAATCATTGGACTCTTTCGGAATGACAGAAAGCGCTTGCAAGAATTTCTAGACGCTATTTTGGCAGATTCTGACAGCAGGGCTCATGTTGAAGAGTAGATGCGTCGTGGACTTGTGCTAGATCTGGTCTGTGAAGAGATTGAGCATGCGATGGAAGACCTCTGACGAGGTTTCCTCGCGTCAACTAGGAACTTGTCCTCTAATGTTGATGTACGTTCCAACGTGGTTGCAGATGGACACAGCTGGCACAATAAAGGATGGAAGCGAATGGACGTTTGGTCAACAGAGGCACTTGCGAATCCAAAATACTCCTGATTAAAATACCTTCAGGAACTTGTACAAAGAGCCCAATTTCAAAAATATTACAAACATAAATCTTATACTCTCAAACTCAACTGACGACAGTAGTCTGGAGACAATTAGAATGAGAATCACAGAAACAAGGCATGTTACATACCTGCTGAAGTGCGACAGCAGTTCCGGCGTAGATACGACCGTTCAACGAAGAACCAGTCAAAAAGTTTACCGAAGTTTTGCCCAAAATAACACCTTAAAGATGGCAAGAAAAGGGACGATGATAAGAGGGAGCAAGGACGAAGGGTGAACATAAGAACAAGGACAATGGAGGGAGAAAGGAGGCGTACCTTCCAAATGCGCGCCTGCAGCTGCGGTGACAGTGCTACTTACAACCCACACGATATTTGAACTCAGAGCTCCGCCTGCGAGTGTGACTTTAACTCCAGCGGCAAGATTGAAGGTGCCGGCAATTTGGAAAATCCAAGCTAGTTGAAATTATAATCAATAGGGCGGAAAGAGCAAAAAAGACGTTTCCATACTATCTAAGGGCGTCCCGGAGATAGTGAAACTGGTGGAGGCACTGACTGCGCTGGTCCATTTGTAAAGACCTGGGGCAAGGACAAGACCTCCGATCGCACCTGGAGGACGGAATGAGAAGAAAATTATTACCTAGTTCATGTGAAACTTACCGCTGGCCAGGTTGTTGAAATTCGGATTCACCCTGCCCGTGGCGTCATTAAAAGCAGTCCCCATATCACCGACTGCAACGGTAAGAGTAGAAGGGGTAGGTGCGGTATACGAAGCAGCAAAAAGCTCGCCGGTAACTTGAGACGAAGTGGCAAATTGACCAGTCGGGGCGAGAGTCAAAGAGAATCCTGAAAAAGCAACTCCCGCTATTGGGCTCACAGCGATGGAACCAGCTAGGATGCTTCAGCAAAGCAGTCTGGACAACCAGGTCAGACAAAGACTTACTTATCGCCGAAGGGGGCACGGTAGACACCCCAGCTTCAGCGAGAATTGCATAGTTGGCCGCTGTACGAAGATTGACCGCAGCGGGGCCTGTGGCTACAACAGGTGGGGCGGCATCCGTGACAGTCTACAGAATGTAATAAGGCTTCTAGTCGAAAATGGGTGTGTTTCAGCACATACCAAAAGAGCTAGCACAACGAGGTTGAGGACATTGAAGGACAACATTGCTGGACGGTTAGGTTAATTCAACTTAATTGCTAGGTTAACGAAAGTAAGTACTTTCTTTGGTGTTTATATACCTTGGATTCCGCCAATGGGGCTATTCGCACTTACTGAGTCGTCGTCATACGCTCTACACATTTTGTGTCGTGCCTTACACGAATGGCACAATACGGGTACAAGGGCCGCTGAATCAAGTTGAGATTCTGTTTTGAAAGAACTGCTGAAGGGATTCGAACCTTCATCATGTCGGTTGGAAGCGCATTGAAGCCAGGCGAGCAGTCATGCAAGAGGGCTGACAAGTAAGATAGTATTGGAACGGCAGACGAGACGTCGGTTGAGCGTTGCACTGACAGAAGGCACGACTATGACGACAGACAGTGAACGTGCAACGAGTCAATTCAGTGGAGCTCGTCATCGTACCAAGATGTCCAGGTCCCAGAATCCAAGTTGTAGACAAGCCAAAGACAAGCCGAAACTGCGGCGCTCATGAAGCGGCTCGAATACATTGACAGGTTTCACATGATTCACACGTTCAAAAGGGAAATATTTTATTTTCCACCTCGCACTTACACACTTCGCATCGGAATGAGACAGAAACAGTGCAACCTACTCTTCTCTCTTCATTTTTGTGAAGTTGCAGATTTGGAGTAGAGTGCGCAGGGAGAGGAGCGTGCATCGGCTACTTTTGACAAGGGCTTCTATACCGGCGATACTTCAGTGGGGCCTGCCTGGATCCTCCTCTTCCTTCTGATTTATCGGCGAAACACCTTCAAGAGAACGAAATGTCTTTGTTGGAACGGAATCAGCGCTGCCGTTGTGTCATGTGGGGGTATCGTATTCCAAGCTGGCTCGTCGAGAAAGCTAGGGATGGGTTGAAATGGAAGTGTCATGTTCTGGGACGAGGCGATTTCCTGAAGGAACGTCACACTTCTAATTCTTTCTTCAACCTCGCTGGACTGACGACGGGTTGACGTTGCCGGCTGTTTGTTAGATAAGTTGTGAGGGTTACGAATCTCATACACCAACTTTGTGGCTGTCCATCCCCTTGTTACAAGACATTCTCGCGGGGATTGCTACTGCGAGTAACGGTTGGAGACGGTATGGATCGTACGTATCTGGGAGCCTGTGTTTGGACTGTACAGTGTTCCAGGGACGAGGAGAGCAGCTTATTCGTTTCTCAATCCTCCAGGAGACTCGAGACAGACTACAACTGGGTTGTTCTGTGGTCGTTGATATCTCCTTATGAAGATTCTCTGTGTCTTTGAATAGCTACAGTAAGTGCTTTAAATCACGCCCCGGCCCCTGCTAGGTTCAAACTAGCGAACATTCTAATTTCAAGATTTATATCCAATCTCTTTCCTTCTCAGTCGAGCAGAGTCGAGTTCTAACACACTCTAGCCTGAAAAAAACCTCCTTCTGATTAGGATCTGGGAGTGCAAACTGATTACACCGCATCGAGTGTTGTGAAAGCCTTCAGGGCTTCTAGTTTGCAGAAACTGGTTTGATACTCTCGGAACTGCTGTTTACAATCGTACATCGTACATATTTATTTGATAGATATATAACAGCCGTTCCTACATTCCCAATCGTTGGATATGATCTGGATACATCAGGATTGTCATTGTCTATCAAGCAGTTCTCACTGATGTACATTATAATGCGATGACCTTGACAGACTATTGAAGTTTTGGCAGATTTGAGAGTAACCAGGAAAATCTTACTCTCAAACTTAAACACTGACGATAGTAGCCTGGAAACAATTAGAATGAGAATCGCAGAAACGAGGAATGGGACATGCCTGCTGAAGTGCAACAGCAGTTCCCGCGAAGATACGACCGTTCAACGAAGAACCAGTTAAAAAGTTCACCGAAGTTTTGCCCAAAATAACACCTTAAAGATGGCAAGAAAAGGGAAGATGATAAGAGGGAGCAAGGACGAAGAGTGAACATAAGAACAAGGACAATGGAGGGAGAAAGGAGGCGTACCTTCCAAATGCGCGCCTGCAGCTGCAGTGACAGTGCTACTTACAACCCACACAATATTTGCGCTGAGAGCTCCGCCTGCGAGTATGACTTTCTGTCCAGTAGCAATGGTGAAGGTGCCGGCAATTTGGAAAATCCAAGCTATTGAAATTAGATGTAGAAAGAGCAAAAAAAGACGTTTCCATACTATCTGTGGCCGTCCCGAAGATAGTGAAATCGGTGTCGGCAGTAACTGCGTTGGTCCATTGGTAAAGACCTGGGACGAGGACAAGGCCTCCGATGCCACCTGGAGGACGGAATGAGAAAAAACTTATTACTCAGTTCATGTGAAACTTGCCGCTGGCCAGGTTGGTGAAATCTGGATCCACCCTGCTCGTGGCGTCAGCAAAAGCAGTCTGCATATCTCCGATTGCAACGGTAAGAATATAAGGAGTAGGTGCAGCATATGAGGCAGCAAAGAGCTTGCCGGTAACTTGAGACGAGGTGGCAAATTGACCACTCGAGTCGAGAGTCAAAGCGAATCCTGAAAGAGCAGTTCCCGCTATTGGGCTCGCAGCGACGGCCCCGGCTGATATGCTTCAGCAAAGCAGTCTGGACAACCAGGTCAGACAAAGACTTACTTATCGCCGAAGGGGGCACGGTGGACACCCCAGCTGCAGCGAGAATTGCATAGTTGGCCGCTGTACGAAGATTGACCGCAGCCGGGCCCACGGCTACAGCAGATGGGGCGGCATCCGTGATAGTCTACAGGATACAATAAGGTTTCTAGTCGAAAAAATGGGTGTTGCAGCACATACCAAAAGAGCTAGCACAACGAGGTTGAGGATATTGTAGGATAACATGGTTGGACGGATGTTAGGCTAATTGTTATGTTAACGAAAATACTTTCTTTGGTGTTTATATACCTTGGAGTCAGTCAATGGGGGCATTTGCACTGTCATCGTACACGAATGGAACCATCGGATACAAGGGCCGCTCTGAATCAAGTTGAGATTTTGTTCTGAAAGAACTGCTGAAGGGATTCGAACCTTCAGTATGCCGGTTAGAAGCGCATTGAAGCCAGGCGAGCAGTCATCGAAGGGGTTGACAAGTAAGGTAGTGTTGGAAGTTGGAACGGCGGACGAGATCGTCAGTCGAGCGTTACTGACAAAAGGCACAACTATGACGACAAACAATGAACGTGTACGAGTCAATTCAGTGAGGGTTCGTCATCATGTCAATGTCCAGGTCCCAGAATCCGAGCTGTAGACAAGCCGAACGGCGGCGCTCATAAAGCGGCCACTCACTGGCAAATATGCATGGGGTCACGGGATCAAAATCCTGCACATGGGGTTAGGGCGGCCTACACTGCCCGCCAGGTTGATGTCGGCAAACCGCTGAAAATGGATTCGGCGGCTTGCCAGTGACGGTCACAGTGAACACAAGGGAGACCAAGGGGTACCGGGCCGGGAATCCCATACCGCACGGCACCACAGGGAGGTGGCGTCACTGGCGTCACTGGCTGGCTTATCCGACACTCGCACATCCATATTCGGCAACACTTTCCTTTTATATTTTGATCTTTCCCTTTCCTTCAACTTCAAACATGAACACATGATCCTTGACTTTCTATGTACCAAATTACAGTCGTTCTGGTAAATAATGAGAAACACTGTAATTTTTGTTTGTATGCTCAAAATAAATAAAGCACATAAATTCAATCCACCACTGTCCATCATCCCAGCACCGTCAGTTTGATTTTTCCTTCCATGGGATATAAATTTTATAGCACTGGCCAACGAGAATCTGCCTGCTGGATGGGACCTGAATGACATTTTATTTGCTGTTGGCTGTTCTGCAGCATCATTCTATTGATGGAGAAAGCTTTTTGAAGAGACAGGAACACCCAACAAGCCTTCTTCATTCCTCTGGCGTGGCCGTCCTCGTACCATTGGTCTTGCTGCTTTTACAGCCTGCCATGAAATTTATGCTTGCAACTCTGATGCTTATCTTGACAAGCTTCAATGGTTTCTAGCAGTTGAGCACGACATAGCCATTTCAATTTCAGCACTCCAAGACAATCTCAAGAAGGCTGGTCTCACTCACAAATTACTCCACAAGATTGCGAGTGAGCGAGATGAGCACCTTCGTCAGAATTGGCGCGATACTATTCAAACTGAATTCAGTGGTTCAGGTGATGAGTTTATTGCTGTCGACGAGTCTAGCAAGAATGAGCAACAGAGGTATGGTCGTTCTCTTTGAGGCACACAAGCAACCACCAGTGCCGACTTTGTCCATGGTGACTGGTACTCGTTATGTGCTGCTATGTCTAAGGATGGCTACATTGCGACCCGTGTAATAGAAGGATCATTTGATGCCTTTGAATTTTTTGACTTCATTGTTGAAGACATGGTAAGTCTTGCATCTCTACAATATTTCTACTCATTTCTTCTTTCAGATGCCTCAGATGAACCCGTTTCTTGATACTTGTAGTGTTCTGATCATGGACAACTGTTGTATCCATCACAACAAAACACTGCATGATGTCTTAGCTGACAATGGCATCATGCTTCTATATCTTCCGCCGTACTCTCCTGACCTCAACCCCATCGAAGAATCCTTTAGTACTTGTGAGTTGAATTCTATTTTCCTATAGCCTTGTATCTATGTTTTTCCAGGGAAAGCATATCTTCATAGAAATGCACATATTGTATGGGCTGGAGAGGATCCCATCCTATCACTTGTCAAGTCAACTAGTTGTATCACTCGAGAAATGGCCACAGCCTGGTTTTGTCATGCAGGATACATTGTCTAGCATACAAACATTGTAGGAGAATTGGAACATTACACGTTTCTCAATGCATGAAGCCTCTAATCTAAGCCCAAAGCCCATTACGAACTGTTGAAACTAAAACCTATAGAAGACACGTTAGCTCAGACGTTGATGTAGAACGACTGATTATTGTACCTATAGAAGACACGTTAGCTACATATTAGTTAGTGGGTCTTCTATATCGAAATTGGGTTGTCTCACCTCAGACGTTGATGTAGAACGACTGAGGAATAGACAAACCCACCATAACACGTCTATATAACATCACGTAACGATGTGACACCGTAACAACTCTCAACACTCCTCCTCGATGTCAACATCGTCTGTCAAGAGATGGAAACAAAAAAACAGGAACAAACTCCTCCTCGCTCTCATTAACACAGACCAAGCAATCGGCGAAATCGTACGAAGGGATTAATGGGTAAAGGCTTCGTGAATATGTCGGCAAGGTTATCTTTAGTAGAGACGCGACACATAGAGACCATGCCTTCCTCGATGCATTGTCTAATATAGTGATATCGAATATCGAAGTGTTTGGAACGTGAATGAAACTGCGGATCCAGTGCAAGACAAACTGCGCCATTGTTGTCACAATGTAAGGGAGTCGCATCATCACCTTTCTTACTGCACAGGAGGGGAACAGTCGTTGCGACCTGAAGTGGGAGCGGGATTAGCGATAGCATCGTGCGAAGCCAGGAAGCCTCTTTGCAGGATTCCGATGCTGCTATATATTCCGCCTCAGTGGAAGAAGTCGCGACCACCTTTTGTTTTCTTGCCGACCAGGAAACAATACCACCACCTAGAGTGTAGCAATAGCCCATGGATGACCGACGACCATCGTGGCAATCACCCCATGATGAGTCTGTGAACCCAACCAAGTCTAAGCCTCCGCCTCCTAGTCGCAGACGAAGATCCCTAGTTCCCTTCAAGTACCGCACTATCCTGATTGCCGATGAGAGCGTCTAAAACAATCAAGGTACTCAGACAACTTTCGAACCGCAAACGATATA
Source organism: Megacollybia marginata (assembly GCA_003313965.1). NCBI lineage: Eukaryota > Fungi > Basidiomycota > Agaricomycetes > Agaricales > Porotheleaceae > Megacollybia > Megacollybia marginata. The sequence continues at coordinate 12,928 of QLOY01002934.1, forward strand.
TCGGGCCGACTGCCAAGGGAAGGATACAGCAATTGCCCAATCAGAGATCGATATGGCAGTTTTGCCAGGTCGGAGCGCTCCTCCTCAGTGAGAATCTCGTCTGCAGGTGGTCGTGTAAGGAATGAATTCGCATTATCGGCCATGGGGGTTGAAGCCGGGTAAGCTTGATTTTGTCCAAACTCCTCCACAATGCGGTCGATCAATGCCTTCTGTGAGATGTAAACGAACCGGTTCTCTCAGTCCCGTTCAATCTCGATACCAAGACAGAAATCGGCATCCCCTTCTGCAATCGTCCATTCCGACTTCATTTGCTCCTTGAATCTATCATTCTCCTCAGCAGAACTGGCGACAGAGATGAAGTCGTCCACATGAACTGCCACCAGAACAATACCAGATTCAGTCCTCCGCACATACACGCAATACTCGCATTCCAACCGAGTGAATCCCCAAGACACCATTTTCTTGTGCATCGTCTTGTTCCAGATACGACCTGCCTGATGCATTCCGTAGATCCCTTTTTCAACGCGCCACACCCAGTCCTCCTTTCCGACTTCCTCAAAACCTTCAGGCTGTGCCATGTACTGGATCTCGTCATCATCGAGGACGCCATGCAAGAAGGCTTGTTTGACGTCAAACTGTTGCATGTCCCAATCGAGTGAAGCAGCAATATGGAGAAGTAAGCGGAAAGACTCCATACGAGCAGTAGGAGATGTCGTTCTGTTGTAATCCCTTCCCAAAATCTGTTCGTAACCGCATAGGACATAACGCGCCTTGAAACGGATGGGAACCCCGGCTTTGTCCCTTTTCACAGTCAAGACCCATTTTCCTTTCAACACCTTTCTGTCTGCAGGAACTTCTGACCGAGGAACTAAGGTAAAAACCTTCATCTCCTCGATCCCCTTTATCTCCGACTCGCATGCTTCCAACCACTTGTCCTTGTATTCCGTACGCATTGCGGCTCTATAGCTGACAGGGTCATCAATATCCGGAAGTTCCTCCCCCATCGCTGCTAGACCCTCCAAAACATCATCTAGGCTGTCGAAAGGCATCGAGGAATCAGGACCTTCCTCTCCATTTTGCACGGACGACAAAAAGGCGGACAAGGCCTGTTGAACATCAGAATCAGAAGCAGCACACTTCTGTACACGATCCAAACGCCTCGCCTTCTTTGCATCCTTACGTGTCTCCGCTTCCAAGGCAGCCTCCTTCTTCGCCGACGGTTTGGAAACCCTCTTGGGGTGCGGCTCAGGAATCATATCATCTTCATCAACAATTTCCTCGATAGTAGTTGCCGTCTTAGCTGGAGTTGACGAAACCTCAGAGGGTCCCGGCTCGGGTTCAACCAAATCAGGTTTCATATTTACTGGTGCGTGTTTTTGTTCTGCATATTCGGGTTGTACAGGTTTCTCGTTTTGTTCATCTTCCTTTGTTTCAGTATCGTTAACTGTGTTCTTTTTGTCATCTGGTTGGCCAAGAATGATCCCTGGGCGTAGGTTACGGACCTCCTCATCCTTTCGTTCCACAAAACGGACATGGAACGATTCGACGACCTTGTGAGTGGAACGGTGGTAGCATCGGTACGCTTTTGAATCACATGCATAACCAATAAGTACACATTCCTCCCCTCTAGGTCCAACCTTCGGTGAGCCTTTTGGATTCAAGACAAAGGCCTTACAACCAATCTCCCGCATATGGCTCAAATCGGGTTTACGGCCTTCATATGCTTCGAAGGGGCTCTTGCATATAGCCTTGCTGAACGTCTGCGCTCTGGTGTAAGCTGCCGTGGACATGAATTCATCCCAGCGATTAGGAGGTAAGCCACAGGACAATCTCATAGCCCTGGCTTGATTCATTAGTGTCAGGTGGATCCGTTCACCCCGACCATTTTGCGCAGAAGTGTCTGGGGCTGTATAACGGACAGTGATACCGCGCTCAGCACACCAAGCATCGAAACGGTGGCTCCGCAGTTCTCCCCGGTCAATAGTAAAAATGGCAATCTTCCGATTCAGCCTGTTTTGCTCCCGATTAGCCCAAGCAATAACGATCTCAAAAGCTTCGTCCTTCGTTTTTGCGCCAAAAGACCAAGGGTGTCCAGAACAGTCGTCAAGAATATCCACCGAATATCTATTTTTCGAGGCGGATAGGACATGAGGACCACATAGGTCAACAAAAACTTTGTGTAAGGGTACCGACGCTTTCTCACCCAGCCATACTTTCGGAACAGAGCTACGTGTCTGTTTACCCAAGATACAAGACTCACAGACAGGCGGATCATTAGACAAATCGATAGGCATACCCGTGGCCAATTCGCCGGTAGCCATGTCTAATATCGATTGATTGTTGACGTGCCCAAGTCTGCGATGCCAGGTATCAAGGTCAGGGAGACGGGTAGGCTGGGAAATGAACGCACTGTCGACCGGACGGGAGATAGAGGCGTGGTTGAGCTTGTATACATTACGGCCTGGTATGACCTCCCCAGTGGCAATCAACGCATTACCTGCCTTCTTGTCCCGAATTTGAGCGTGAGGGAAATCAAAACTTGTCGTGAACCCAGCCTTGGAAAGCAATGCAACGGAAATGAGCCGAACAGTCGATTCGGGTGCAAATAATGCCGGCTCCAGGAGAATATACGACCCCCGGCCAAGCCTGATCTTGATTGCACCTATACCACCAGCTGCAACAGAGCTTCCGCCAAGGCCCTTGATCGACCGTGGAGCAGAGAGTGGGCGGAGATCGATAAAGTCGTTACGATCTGGGGATATATGAACCGATGCACAAGTATCCATCAGGAAAGGCGAATGGTCCGGGACAGCTGTGACTCTAGTGGAAGAGGGAGAGGTTGTAGGAATAGCCGCTTCAAAAGCAAGATCGGAGCGACGGCAGTGGACCCAATCCACAGATGTAGACAAAGGGTTCTGGTCAAAAACAATAGAAGCCTCATACTCGCTAATGTCTGCCGCAGACATAGACGACAGGACGCGAGCATCAATGATGGAAGTAACCGGCGAAGTGGCAAGAGAAGTGAGAGCCGAAAAATGAGCCTCTGACACAGATTCAGCAGGAGCGTTTTTCGTCCCTTTTGCAGCCTTTGCATCCTCCCGTTGTTTCGTGCGTGCTTCAGCGACAGTCTTACCAGCCATCCCACCACCAGGACGGATACAGTATGGAAGGGTATGGCCTTCTTTGCCACAAGCGGCATTTGCACAGACAGAACGGGCTCTGGAGGAATGAGTGGACAAATGAGGCAAGGTGTGCTTCAGTGAGTACCGTCCCAGACGGTTCCTTCGGGTCGAGCTGTTCTCTGGCAATACGTGCAATAATGCTATCCGACCCGAATGGACATGCTTTCGTGGCCGCAGCAACAGCATTATCGATGTCACGATGCAATTGCGGGTAATTCGCCTTTAGCGCACGAACCAGCAGCAAAGAGAAGAAAACCTCGGGGGTAGGAGCACCCATCGCCCAGATCTCATCATTCAAGCTGCGAATCTTCTGCACTGTGGAATCAAGGGGAGTATCACGATTGAAAGAGATGGCCAGCGCAGAGGATATCAGAGACAGCTGTGACGTCGGACCACGCTGTTCGTGTCGATGTTTAAGCGAGGTGTACAATTTTGATGCAAGGGATATGCTAGCCACAAACGCCAGCTCTATCTTCGACATTTTCGAGCGCATGAAGGCACAGACAGCCTGGTCATTCATGTACCAATTTCGGCTAGCCGTTGGTTCCGCGACACGATCAGGGCCAGTATAGGTCGGGTCAAGGTGAGGCGACAGGAAACCGAACATAGCGAGAGAAGTACATAGGGCCCGGTTCCAATCACTCCAGTTGCGAGCAGAGTAGTCTAGCTCAGGTGCACCCGACACCCACGCAGACGGTGTGATGGACTGGAGTACTACAGAGGGATGGGTTCGGTCTAGGCAAGCAAGATCATGCAGAGCGAGGCGAGAAGAGCGACACTGATTCACAAAATCAGTAAAATCAGCTCGTGTCCTCGGAGACATTTCGTCCACGGGCAACGCGGACTTGGCGATATTCGGAGAAGCATCCTCGGGCTTCTGCACTTGAGGCGACGGATTGATATCGTTTGAACGTGTATTTGGAGCCATGAGGAGCGAGTCGCGGAAATACTATGAGCGTGGTTGCGGCGGCGTCGATAAAGAGGTTCAGTTCAAAATAGGCCCATAACCTGTTGAAACTAAAACCTATAGAAGACACGTTAGCTCAGACGTTGATGTAGAACGACTGATTATTGTACCTATAGAAGACACGTTAGCTACATATTAGTTAGTGGGTCTTCTATATCGAAATTGGGTTGTCTCACCTCAGACGTTGATGTAGAACGACTGAGGAATAGACAAACCCACCATAACACGTCTATATAACATCACGTGACGATGTGACACCGTAACAACTCTCAACACGAACATCCTTCAAGAATTTGTGATGAGTGTCAATTACCTGATCCCATTCTAGTTTCGAAAGTTTCCCATCATCTCTCCAGTCCTGGTGTTCCAACTTCTCAATATTCTGATCACCAGGCCTATACTTCAACCGTTCGAGACCAGCTGCAATACTACTGTCAAGGGAATAAAAGATACAGAACTCATCAAGAGAAACAGAGTGGAATTTCAATGGAGATGAGGGAGTTGAGTGAGCTTGAGTTGTTGTTGGTGTTGTGGGATGTGCAATTATTGAGTTATTACTGAGTGGGAGAGACAGTCCTGAATGTGACAGTGGGGACATGAAGAGGTTCATAAACTGCTGGTTCTGAAGGTGCTAATTCTGGGCTTGCATCGCCATTTGGCTTTGCTGCTGTTGTAGAAAAGCCATAACAAGGAGTTCCGTCATTGAGCCTGTACCAGCAGGCACAGCAGGAGAAGGCACAGAAGTAGTGATAGCAGGTGGAGCAACTGCAGGCGGAGCAACAACTGGGTCAACAGGTGGGATTGCAAGTTCAGTCTTGTGGGATGCTGGACGAAGACAATGATTGAAATCAAAATGATTCGAACATGGAGGATTCTTTAGGCTGACACCAGCAGTCCCCTTTCCCTATTCCGAGTCAGAATGAGCACAAAGACATGTGAACAATAGTACCAAATGAGCAGCCCAGACATCAAGCTGAGTAGAAGTTAGTTCCCATGCAACACCCTTTGAGTCGACATATACACGCTTTCCAGGATATAAGACATCGTTGTTGATAGGATACTCCATTTCTAGAGCCACTTGATGCTCAGCATTAGAACGATCGAATGTAACCTAAAGCCATTGGTAGCATAATCAATACAAGAACATGTAAGCTTACCCGTTGTTCAGAAATGTTGATGATGGTGCCGCCATATCATTCAAAGCATCATAATTGAAATGTGGTGTGTTGTCATAATCATCATCTCCAGTCAACCAAGGCTTGAGATTGCAGTGAGACTATGCTGTCGAGAAGAAAGAATATACGAACTAATTTGTCATTAGCCCCTGGCATGGGTGGAGGCATGATCAAGATAACTGTATGCCCTTGACTTGGTTTATGCAATTGAAATTCTCAAAGAAGTGCTTGGTATCCAGCTTCACCACCAAGGATAAGTGGCTGAAAATTTGAAGGCTTCTGGGCATGCCAACGGATAGAAGAAACTGGAAGACTAGTTGGTGGGCAGGGAAGCACCTTGGCAAGCTTCAA
>QLOY01002937.1:0-29210 GCA_003313965.1 Megacollybia marginata
TCTGCACTTTGGTTCTTTAACCAATTTACTGTCCATTCCATCTCATGTGGCACTAATCGTAATTTCTCTTCCCAACGTAGTAATCGAGCTTTTGCCCACAGCCAATTCACCCAGTAAACTAACCAAGATAAGCAAATCAATAGAGATCCAATAGCCACTTACATTCTTCCATCCGTTGACTAGAATCAATCTCCACACTACCTGCCCCATCACCTTCTTCAATCCGCCAGAACCAGGGCAATTTGTCACGGTTCTGCCCAACATGATTTGCTTCTGACACCTCTGCAGACAGCCAAAGATCCTCTTTTAATATTGGCTTCCACCCTTCTCCAAAACCCATGTGAATCAATGCATGCCAGCCTCTGTTGTAAGTGAACACATGTCGCTCCACATCCTTCATCTTGCTCTGTACTGAGTCCTGAATTGAACCCTTCTCTTTAACACTCTTCACCGCTCTTAGTTTTTTTCGAAGCAACCAAGCCTTATCCCCCAGTGAGTGGTGGAGTGAATGTAGTGCATCATTCATTGCTGCCTCCCGAAGTTCTCATTCCAGCTCCATCAGATGCTCAAATCCTCGTTCCTTCATCATCTTGGCATCAAAAGATGAAGGCAATGGAATGATGGTTTTCTCAGCCCCCTCCCACTCCAATGACGTCTCTTTCTCCTCCTCTTCCTCACTCAAGTTCTCACTGCCATCTTCCAATATATCACCATCCCTGTCTCAATCCTCTGGTTCCCAGTCATTGAGCTCCCTCTGTGCAATAACCTGAATCTCCTCATCTTCCACAAGACTGTCGACATCATATTTCACATTGAGTTTTGCAAGTCACACCCGCTGATCTATTAATTCGCGTGCTTGCTTGGCCATCGGCCGAGCCGGGTACAATCGAATATATTGTATTAATTTATCTCTAGCACCGCCTGTTAGTGTTTAAAAGCCAGTTCAAATTGATAACTTACTGGGTCTGTTCCAAGGCAAATCCCTTCACTATCCAGTCTATAGCTCCTGTGAGATCACCTTTCCTTGAGAGCTCCATTCTCGTCAACCGCAATGATGCCTCAGCAAGTCCTTCCTCTGTCCTTGTATTAATGATTTTATTCTTGTACAGCATGAACACACTCACTTTTAGTTTCACCTGCTTTGTAAATCTTATTTCCTATCCCGCTTCTGCTTCCAGTCTACTCCACTTCTGAACCCACTTCCTTCCCACTGACTGCGTCAGACTGATAAACATCTCAGAGCTTTCCTTAACTCCTGAGCGTGCACAATCAAGCTTTGCTGCGAGAAAATGTGGCATCCCAATAATTTTTTTCCAGTTAGAATCCATAAGCAAGTCATCCAACACCTCTTGTCGGTGAGCCACTGACATCCCTCTCACAAAACCAGCCACTTTGTCCAATTCTGACCACAGTGTCTCCATAACCACCCCATCAATCTGTCCTGCTCCCTTAATAAAGTCCAGAGCATGCTTCCAATAGCATGCGAGAATGTGAGCCCCCAGATGAAATTTCCTGATTGCTGCTAGCAGCTCAATCACTGCAGACAACTCCAAGTACTTGTTTTTGAACTGGTGAGTGTGGTTAACAATCCATTGACATGCAATATCATAGATGAAGAGGACCTTCGTTTTGGCTGGCGTAGCGGAATTGACAATATGTGACACCTGCTCTTGAATAGCAGGGAGGATAGGAAGAGTTGCTATGATCTGTTTCAATGCTTCTGACACTGAATAATCTACATTTGCCTGTCTAGCTTGAAGTTGAGACTGAGTTATCTAAGGATATAAACCTACCTCTCACCTGCCTGGAAATTCACTACACTGTGAGGAAAAAAGCACCCGTGTCGGGCACATGCACTAGCCGCTATACCTGTAGAGAGACGATTAACCTCTTTGCGGCCATTTTTCATGGCCTTGTAGTCTCGACAATCTGATTTGTAAACTTTCTGAAACTCATCGTTAGTTATGTTCTTGAGAGTTTCATAAATAGCAAAGGGCATCACCGCGGTGATAGAACACTATCTCCTGAAGCTTCATAATAGTGTAATGGGATAAATATTATTTTGTGTGCCATTGGTAGTAGTGGCACACAAGATAATATTTTAACCCATCAATGACTACTGCGGAGAGGGGCAAAACTACTGAGATAGGATAGATAATCCGTGAGGCACAATACTAGTGTTATAGAGTAAATATTATTTTATGTGCCGTTAAGGCAATCGGCAAATAAAATAATATTTGTTCCATCATTGTGGGCAAAAATATGAAAAGCAACAGCTCACCTTGTTGTATAGTTTTGCTTCCTCAAGGTGTTTTTCAAACTTCTCGGGGCCCACAAACATGGCCTCACCTGGACTCAGGAAGACATCCGCCCCTAGATTTTGCGTCACAATATTGTCAATCTTGAAATTGCCATCTTGAGCAAGGCTGCGCAAGTATATTTCCCTTTGTATGACATTGGCGTCGAGTGGAAGAACTCATGGATGCTGCACATCTCGATCTTTCACCAGAGGAAGATTGATACCCTCCTGAGGGCAGGCTGGACAGAACAAGGCCAAGTCCCCTGGCTTTCGTTTGCGTGTAGGATGATGAGTTACACCAGCACACATTTGATTGCTAAGGTTTCTCCACTGTCTGGAGCATCACATGAAACTGAGATACAGATTCTGGAATCGGTTGAGCAGGTTCAAATCAAATGAATGCAGTCACAACTCGTACCAGAGCAGATTTAGGGTCCAGAGGGGAAGATGCTCGTTGTAACTTTGTCATGTATTTCAATGCGGCAGTCTTACACTCCATAGCTTGAAGGTGAAAATCCTCCAGGCAGTCAAATGTGAAAGCAGTTTCTGGGCGGTCGGGTGTTGCAGGATACAGACAGAGATGAAGTAATTGCAGATCTTTGGCAACAGGAACTCCACTTTCTCCTTGACATCGACACCAATGGATTTTTCGCACAAAGATACCATATTCTACTTCTCCTTCAGCCTGACATGGCTTGCCACTGTGACCTGCACAGACTACCAAACCCAGGTCATTTAAGTCATTACGCACAAAGAAAGACCCAGGCCATCTCTCTACCCAATGCAAAGGGTTGTGTTGGTGAAGACAAACACAACATCCTTTGCACCAAACCACGTTCTCTCCCCAGCACGAATTGCATCGGAAGTAGGAGTCTGCAGCACCACACTTGTCGCATATCCACGGGGTCTGATGGCTTCATGATGGAGAAGTTCATCCGCATATCTTCCCATTGCTTTCATTTTCCAGTCTAGCATATATTCATTTGTAGTCTGATAAAAAATTCAGCACTTGATTTTAACTTTCAACTCCCTTTTCCACTTTACTAATGTGGAATACCATCACCCAGCTCCATCTTGGGGTTGCTGTCACATCTATTCTTCGCATCTTCGTGTTTGCTCTGGGTGGAGTGTCTGATGCTCAGAACGTGAGACTCACCACCTGGCGTCTGAACTTGGTTGTGATTGAGTTCATGTCACTCTAACAATGATCAACCAAGTCCATAGGCAAAAACTTCAATCAATCTATTCTGAAGGAGAATGACAAATACCTTATTATGAAAGTAAAGCAGGCTGCATGCAACATGTCACTGAAGATTAGCAATTCGAAGCAATTTCCTGACAGTTGCCAGACACAAGAAGTAGGTCCAATCAATCCAACATTGATTTTCGAAGTTCAAGTTGATAGAGACATGGGAACACGATGCTTTTTTTACTTGATAAGATGCTGATGGCAGATTGATGAAGGAAGGAAGGAAGTGTATATGATATTGACGGTCCAGGGTGGAATCAACTCTGCTTAGAGACGGGGTACTAGTTGTACAAGCTCAACTGACGAGTGATTCGAGGCAAATTCTTGTTTCCTCAAGGATGTAAAGACTGGAGATTTACTAAACATGCTCTTGGTAATATAAGAGTTTGTTTCTGGGGTTAGTGGAGTCATTCCCTCATATACCTATTCGCAGTCTACTTACAAGGCACAAGCTCCTCCAACAAACGGAGCGGTGGTCAATATACTGCCGATGGTTTTTACATAAGGAGTTACTACAGTCGTTCATTTACCGTAGTGAAGTGTCGCTCCGTTGATCGTACCCTGCGTTGCGAGTACGCAAGTATCTATCATGCTGTCAATTAAATTGACGACTCATCGCTTGTGACAGTGTGCGCAATGCGCATAGAAACTCATGTGCTTTCTGATCGCTAGCAGCTAGAAAAAGAGGAGCTAGCTAGTTACCATCACCTCTCATGCAGATCTCATGCTGCACAAAGACTCTGGTGAGAATGATGTTGCCTAATTAGGACGACACCTATGAACCGTTGTCTGCTTAGTCACATGATCAACATTTTGAAAAGTATAAAACCTTCAGTAAACAACAAAAGTAAGACATCCCTCTCAGAAATCATAGCTGGTCTAGTAAGACCTTCTATTCATCTTACCCTCCAAGCTCATTATGTTTGTTGCAGCATCTCTGGAGTCTGCCGGTCAGAAAAATACCAATACAAATAATCCCCTTCTACAATTAAACCCCTTCAACAATTCAAAAGCAAAATGCGTTTCTCCACCATCATCGCTACGCTTACCGCTGCGGTTTTCGTAGCTGCGTATGTCTTTCACGCCCTTTATATCTGTTGAGACTGATGAGAGCTCTAGCATCCCCACTCCTCCTCACATGCCCCAGGAAATCAGAAACAACATTGCCAAGCACATCGACAAGCAGGTAACACACCACAAGGACCTCGCGACAGCTGCAGGTGATGCTGACATGCCGGGGATGGAACACAGTCATAAGTCGCAAGGCAAAAATGCGAATGTAGTCTCCCATATGCTCAAGAAGAATGCCGGACCAAGGAGGAATTAAGAGAGGATTGGTGCCTAACAATTAGTGAAGACGAATTATGTTACATGGTTGTTGATGGGAATCAAATGGGAATATATGTTGATGGGAAAGATTTTAAGTCGTCTCAGGCATGTAGCAAGTTGCGGCAGCGGCGGTACAACGACGTGTTGCCTCGAGCGGACTAAGTACTCTTTCAATTTGCGTAGGTAAGGGGCTAACGACTAAAATCGGCCCACTCACCAAACAAGACCCAACAAAACTTTTTTTATCACGCGTATCCGTTAGAAATTGATCTTGATAGAATGATATGTTTGGTTGCCATTGAACTCGTGGTTGACATTGAGTCACTCAACGTAAGCGAGTTCAGATGCCGGGAACTTCTGAGGCTCGAAGGGCAACTGTTGGGCAACTGACACCCCGGCGTAGATAGAGGGAGAGGTGCGTGGGTTATATTGCTACATGTACACTATCAAAAATTGCAGTAAGTGATGTGCGTCCTACGAGCTGATCAAGCTCTCGTACAGAATGTACTCGGAGCCCAATATTCCTATAACATTCTCGGTGTTCCATCTTGGGGACAGATTCTCCTACTCCTTTGCTACTCCTAGGCTTTATCTTCCTCCGCCAGCCATGACCTTGTTCGCCCCCTTCGCGTCCCAATGCCTAACCCACTATGAATCTCACTCTGTACATCCTCAAACCAACTTGCATCTGAGTATGACCGAGAAGAGGCTGGGGACGAGGATGATCCGCATTTGATGCAGTCTCATTCGAGAATGTTGGCGTGAAAGCTTCTGATCGTATGAGTTCTGACAACGAAGACAACGACAACGAAGACGAGGTTCCCGACACCACTGACATCCAACATCCGTGTTCCATCGCTCAATCCACCGAGCGCTATCCGTCCTTGGGAAGCATAACCCTCTCAACGTTCTCAACTGCTGCTAACAATATCCCTCTTCCTCACATTCCTAATCTCCCTCTCAATCTGGTTCCCTCTCTACCTAACCCGCTCCTCCCTTCTGTTACGCATCCTAACCCTCATGTTGGGTTGGATAACCTCCCTCACAGAATCCACCTCCCGTTTCTCATTAACCTATATCGGAATAACGGATGATCCTTACTCTCAAGCTCGAAAAGAGTCTCCCAAATCGACTGTACCGAGTTCGTGTTGAGAGTGTTCGAGTCACGACACCGTGTCACTCACGTGTCTGACGAGAACTCCGACATTATACCGGAATACACGCCTTAAGCCAATAGGAGGAATACGGAGTAATTACATATACTCCTAAGTTATTCCATCCAATAGCATTACCCTCTCTGGGAATATGCTGACTCTCCGCAGTCATTGCTTACTGTCCGCAGTAATAGAAGCTAGCCCTGTGGGCTGAGTTAAATGTGCACGGACCATGTAAGTAGGTATATAAGCTGTGTAGTAGTACTAGGGATAATTCGAGTACTTAGTTACTTTGCTCTTAGCCTCGCAACTACACGCAAGTCTAATCGTGCCATCCTAACAGGATGTAAGTATCCGTTTACCCAGTTACTAACCAGCGCTACCAGTGTGCATCACGGAAATGCCTGCTAGGTGTCACCCCAACACTTTCATCAGGTTATGGGCCCCGAATAGCTTGACTGGTTTGTTAATTGGTGATTAACGGGTCTTACAATGTTCGGATAGTAGTAGCATTCTACTAACCTTCACACCGACAGCTACCTTAATGAATAAATTCCCAATGTACACTATGTAGGGCACCCCTTTCTTATACCCTAGGCCAGGCCCTGCAGTCGTACACAGCCGCCAGCTCGGGAAGAAGCATAGAGACTTCATTCTCTATGTTTAGACATATGGCCCCTCTGTGCGCCGTCCACCCTTTACATCAGTAGTATAACATGGACATTTTTATAAATAGGTAGCCAGTAGGAACATTCCACTTAGTGGTCCTAAGTCCCTTTCAAAGTCGATTACTGTCGACATGCCGTTGAAACCTTAATACCTGAACATCGATCTTTGGATCTTGTTCCAGACTATTTTGGTCCACACTTGTGCTGGGTTCCGGGGCATATACTGGAAATTAAACTCCGTCAGGAAAGGCACATTGGTGCTGAAGGAGTTTGATTGAGTGTGACCATATGGTTGGGAACCATCTACTCAAAGGAACGATATATGCATCTGTCCTAGACGTCCGCCACCAGGAACTTCTGCCTTAGTCAAACCTATGGAAAAGTCCGCCTGGGATAAAACCCTACAGGATGACCATAGTTAGGACTTCGGATATAGTTGTGGATAAGCACTTCATGCCCAACATCTAGTGAAGAATTAAACAAGCATGTCTTCCTTAGATGAAATGTTCTAATAATAAGGAAATAAACCTCCCATGCGATAAGGAAAGACGAATTCTTTGACCACTAAGACTTATAGTACGTTCCAGACAGGGTGACATAGCAGACCCTGATGGACCGAATGTATGAAGGCTCTGATAATCACCACTTGATTCACCATTCAGGCAATTCATAACTCATTTCCTATGAATCCGTGATGTGCAAGATCTTACCCACAGATCTTAGCGTCTGGATTAACCACCTACTTCACTATGATTCTTACCTCACCAACAGAAACTTTAAATTTCTATCAACAAATTTCAAATGTCTACCAAAGCTATCACTTCCAACCTCCCGGTTCTCAAAGGCTCCGAGAACTACACCAAATGGGCTTCGGCCTTCAAGGCTTACTTCATGTATCAAGGAACCTGGCCTATTGTCAAAGGCGACTCTAAGTTGCCTACTTTGATAGTTACGCCAGAGGTTCCCGCCAAGTTCGAAGACAAAAATTGGGTTACGTTCTGCACTATGATGTACAAACCGGAAACGAACAATCAACAAGAAATTGATGATTGGATCAAAGATGATATGAGCGCCAATGGCATCATGGCGTTATACTTGGATCTGGAAATCCGAGATAAACACATGAAAGATACTGCCAAAGAAACTTGGGATGAACTTCTCAAGGTTTATGGCACTCCTAGTGATATAGCGGCCAATACGCTCTTCAACGACATGTACACTTATAAAATACATGATAACAACAACTTTCCAGAAAGCCTTAGGACGCTTGCTGGAAAGATGGTCGCAGTTGATAAAGCTGGTCATACTTTGACCGCAATCCAACACATTCACATTATTTGTAATGCATTATCCCCTAAGTGGAAACCCATGGTAAATGCCGCTAGATTATCTGGCACCTTTACTGATGTGGATACCACTATACAACTTCTTGAAGATCAATGGGTTAGTGATAAATCCCAAAAGAAACTTCATTCTGCCATGCCTGCAAGGATAACAGGACTGCAACGTTATAATACGCGTTCTCAGTCCTCACCTCAGCAGCAACCTACTCAACCTCAACCCGCCTCTTCCAAAAAAGGAAAGGGGCATACTCCGACTAATACGCAGCAGCAACCAACTGCTCCTGCGGGGGCGAAGGACCCACAGGCAGAGAAAAAGAAGTTGGCAGCCAAGAAGAGAAAGGCTCATAAACGAGCTAAACGAGCTGCAATGGCTCAACTAGCTGAAGTTGAAGTGCAAACTTCAGATGAAGATGGGGAGTTAGTCAGTCATATCTCAGAAATAGACGACTTCTGCATGGTACTTTCTGGAATACCTTCTAATAGAACAGAAGCCAATGAAAGAAATCTTGATGGACTTGCATCTATGGATGAAACCGTCGCTTTAACTGAAAACATTAAAGAACAACTATATCGGTTGATCCTTGATCAAACTGGTATAGATGTTTCTAAGCTTTCAGAAGAAGCCATTGACTGAATAATTGGATCGGATCCAACGGTCAGAGAAGATTTACTTATTCAGCTTCTGGAAGAACAAGATACTCCTGTAGCGAGTTCTTCTTCTTTTACAAAGAAGGTAGACACTATAACACAAATAGAGGTGTCCCAGGCTATGTGCGAAGCATTGATTGATTATCAAGGATTTAAAAATCCCAAGCCACAGGACAACAGACCTCTAACGGATGAAGAAGCTGACTGCATCATTGATGCAGATCCAACTGTTCGTAAAGATCTCATGAGAGATGTGTTACAAGACAGAAATAGTACCCAGTTCATCAAAGATGTCGTTTGAAGATTAGAAGAACGAGAACTTGTGGACAACCCTGAAGAAATAGAAGATAGAAAAATCAAGGGGGTACCAGAACGGCAATCCCGTACCGCGGGTCGGTAGGTAGGTTCAGCCATCAGGCCGTTAATTTTTTTGTCGACCCTCCTTGAACTCGAAATTTCTAGGGCTCTGAAGAGCTATCTATTCCCAGGAAGTATATTAAACAACTACTCTACAACTTTCAAGCTAATTTAGGTCTTGTGCAGGCTGCTGGCCCCAGCTGGGTGATCCTGACATACAAGGGTCACAAGGGTCACAAGACCCAGCTTACAAAGCTGCTATATATATATATTAGACATAGAAGTTGAATTTCTCTAATGAATATAGTTACTACAACTACGTTGATAGTCACTGAGGCCTTCCAAAGGTAAATGTCTAAATTGGGGTGACAGTTACCGCTTTAGGCCTCAACGTCATGGTTCACATCACGTGTAATCACGTGTAGGTAGGTAGGTTCACTGAGAAAGCCCTTAAATTTTTATACAACCCCTGTTCCTTCACTTTTTTTCCAGCACCCCCTTGAGAAAAATTGGTGTCTTAGAAAGTGTTACCCGAGCTTTTGATAAGATTCGGGATTTTTCGATGCCATCTACTTCTAGTTCTGCATCTTCATCGAGACCTGTCATGCCAGCACCAACTCCAGACGATATTGAAAGACCATCTACTGCGGAGTTGATACAAATGGCTGGTGGAAATATTATTCCACCAACAACTTCACAGCCAGTTGTAGTAACATTAGAAGGAGACACACTACATGCATTGCTGTCTGGTAATACTCAAATTCATCCTTTCGGGGATAGAGCATCACCCATAACACATGTACCGCCCGAACTAAGGGAAAATGTTCTTTCTATAAGGAACATTATAGATCATTTGATCGAGGCAGAAGGAAATCCTTCCCAGATCTTGTATGATTCTCCAGATTGACAGGTACAATCTCCATCTAGTGCATCTAGTATGGGTTATACAAATAACTCTGAAGATGGTTCTGCCGAAGAAGCAGAAATACTTAGAGTTATGAATCCTGATCCAGTGCACGAGGCTAGACCTTTACCGGTCCCACCCCCGAAGACTGAAGAGGATGTTAAACCCCTAATGTCGCCATTCAGACCTTCTGTCTCTTTCTCTCCTAAGACAGAAGAAATATCATCTCCCATACCATTAAGGTTTAAACGACCTTTCAAATTGGAAGATGAAACTCCTTCTCCAGCACCATCATTGGTCAGACCAGCAACAACTGTTCCTGTTCAACCACGTCGGCGAACTACTATAGCTTTTTTGCCAATCTCTACTGAAGAAGCAGTAGAACGTGCAAGCAGACTATTATCTGCTGAGCAGCCCTTTCGGGAGACTCCAACCCGACCAGTCACTCCAATCAATCGAAATAGAGCCAACCCATTTCGAAATCTCGAACGTGTCGCGTCTGAACACGTGGATGGCCTATTTACTATCGAAACTTATCGAGGTCGTCTTGAAGATTTGCCAGGGCTTCTTGCGAATCGTCTGCCCACTCCGCCAATGGAACCAATTGCTGGACCTAGCCGACGACCCATTGTTGCAACCTATGAACCATACGTATCCCCCATATCAGGACCGCGCCCCCTTAACAAGAGCGCAAGAAAGAAGAGAGCGCGTGAAGCTCATTCTAAAGCGAATGCTGAGAGATCTCTTCCAGATACTGTTCTGGCTAAGCCTGAGGATTTTACCCTTCCAATTTTTCCTCCTCCTCATTGCATACACAGTACCAACGAGTTATCTCCTATTCCCCATCCTGTACCAATGTCATCTTCTCCTGAAGAAATGTTCCGAAGAACTGGAGAAATTAGTCCTTCAGATTCCAGAGCAAGGCACGTCATTCAATCTATCGAGCATCCACTAGCGAGAAGCATCTCCAAATTCGAATCTCGCCAAAATCGAAGGGCAAACTTCAGAGAGTCCTTCGATATCAGCAAAAAGCTCATTAGCAACAATAGAGTCATCCATGACTATTACAAGCAATACAATGACCAGATTGTCAAAGACTTGATGGATGTGAAAGAACCTGACATAAAATTAATTGGTCAATTACTATCTGACATACAAGATCCAGATCTTGTTGTCCGAGTATCAGACTTCTTGGATAAACATATCCAGAATGTCTTCAATAATTTAGAAGACCAATTTCAACAGGATCTACTCAATACGCCTGCTATCAGAACACTTCGAAAGAAGTTAAACTTACATGAACATACGAAGGCAAATAATGATTGCCTATGACAAGGGTTCATTTGTATTAAAAATGACTGGGGATACAGTCATACTTGCACGGATCAGATCAAAGATCATCCGATGGTCAACATGGTATCCCACACTTGGGCAATGACCAAGTGGGGGAATTACAAACTGACTGAGCTCAAGGCCAAATGGCAAGAGCTTCTTGTCATCAACCGAATGCATGGAGAAAAGGACAAGTCTTACTGTGTAGGATGTTCTCCTAAACTCATGCATCTTGGCTTCCAAATGATCCACTACCATTTAGAGAAGCATAGAGAGATCAAAATGACGAATATGAACCCTCATAAGGTCATATACAGAAATGGGTATCCTCATTACTCGTTCGATAAACTCGTTCCTCAAAACGAGTTCAACAACAACCTAGTAGGATGGATGAATTCCATGAAACTAGATTGGAAGAACCTTCCATGGAATCACAAACAACACAAAGATCCCCATATCATTCCAGTTGAAGAAGTATTAAACTTCAACTCTCTCGTATGCATCAATAATTGGGTAGCCCACATCCTGTGGTTCCACAAAATCAACAGCTACTGTCCCGACTGTTCCAAAAAGAACGACAGAACAATGTTGTCCCGAATGCAAATTCTCTTCCGGTACAACTCAGTTTATCGAGACAGAGAAGCTGAATGACTTAGGGAAGAATATATCCCTAATGCGGAAGCTCCACAAGATACCACCAGGGTAACTTGGTTCACTGGAGATCCAGCAATGGCACCACACGACGAAATAATGGATGCCTGGAAGAATGTCATGACAAAGGAGGATGACAAAGTCATAAGAGAAAATCGTCTCCAACGACAAATAGAGCGGAATCCGCCACAACTCCTTCCTCTTCCAAAGAAGGAATCATGGAGACCGAACCCTGCTTCCGGTGGAAATAAAGGAAGACGTACTTATCTCCAAGAGATACTCGCTGAGGACAGAGCTAAAACTCGACCACAGCTTGAAGCCGCTAGAGAAGTCAACATCGACAGAAGAAATCTCGATCGAAGACGCCACCCAAAAGCGTGGCACTCTCAAGCTTTTGTCAATAGAACCGACAGTACAGATTCTGTGAGGCCTCCGAGAAAAAGCCCACAAAATTACAAGCTGGAGGATGTCTTTCCTGAGGACACTCCATGGGGTTGGGACGATGACATTTATGATTTAGTAGACCAAGGAAACAGTGATTTACTGCACGATGGCTATGCTGGCGCTTGGTATGATTTCATCCCTCTTGAACTGTCTAATGCATCTACAGATTCTTTAAAATCTGTAGAGTACTCCAATGTATTAACTTGTAATAACATTGATGTTGTAAACGCTGCGCATAAAGACAATAAGTTCATAAGTTATTGGCTATTGGATAGTGGATGTACTATTCACATTACGCCATGTTTTGATGATTTCGTTGCATACCAAGACTACAAAACACCACATGTCATGAGAGGTGTTGATAAAGAAAAGAAAATACTAGTTCCTGGTGAAGGATCTGTCTTAATCAAGACATCTGTGAATGATGAATCACGCGTTACAAAATTATATCCAGTGGTGCATTATCCGGGTGCTACGAATCGACTTTTGTCGATTGGCAAATTTTTAGACGATGGTTCTGTGTTACAAGGTGATAAAACCTGTACACAAATCATTAATAAGAAGACTGGACAGATAATTTTTCAAGGCAAGCCCCTTGAGATATCAAATCCTGCATTACATTGGCTCCCAACCATAATATGGAATTCCACGAAGGAATGGGAGAATGTCTTCTTAGTCAAAACAGTTGATTATGACACATGGCATAACCGCATGGCACATGCCAGCAAAGAAGTTATGCGTCATCTACAAACACATGTGAACAGCGTTCAAATAAAAGGAACATCCAAAATTACTACCTGCAAAGGATGTGAAATGGGCAAACATGTATCCAAGTCATACCAACCTTCGGAAAGTCACGCCAAAGAACTCCTAGAACTCATTCATTCGGACTTGCTCGAATTTCCTGTCCGATCATATCATGGATTTAGATATGTAATCAATTTCCTCAATGATCATTCTTCATATGCCTATCATGAACTTCTTAAGCACAAGGGCGATGCCTTCGTTTCGTTCAAGAAGTTTAAAGCTAAAACGGAGAAGAAAACAGGCAAGAAGATCAAAGTCTTACGTTTTGATCGAGGGGGAGAGTTCTTATCTGGCAAATTCAAACACTTTTTGAATGTTGAAGGAATAGCAGTGCAGAAATCAGCACCTCATATACACCAGCAGAATGGAAGAGCGGAAAGGTTAAATAGAACCTTAACAGACAAAGAAGAAGCATTACGTCATGCGGCCTGCATTCCCCCCTTGTGGTGGGAATTTGCTTACAACACGGCCATCTTCGTATATAACCGCACACCCATTCAGAGACTTGACTGGCGTGCTCCAGTTGAAGTCTTTAGCAACGATAAACCCAATATCTCGTATTTTAGAGTATTCGGGTCTGGTGCATATGTATTCATACCTAAAGTGAAGAGACTAAATAAGCTTTCTCCGAAGCGAGAAGCCATGATCTTCATCAGCTATGATGTCGGATCAAAGTCTTATCTCTTTATGGATAAAAACAATAGGATACAGAGTAGCCCGGATGCTACTTTTGATGAACAGTGGTTCCCAAAGTGTAAAGACAGTCGACCTTTTGTGTGTTTAGAACCAGACAAACCACAGAAAACTTCATCAATTCCGAGGGATCATAGTGATGACTCCTCTGGTGACAAATTTAATGATGATTCTGATGACGGAACACAACCCTCTCATCATCCCAATAAACCGGATCAGGAGGACCTTCCATCCCGAGGTTCTCAAGCTAGGCGACCGCACGACGGTGCGAATGCGCCTGGTCAGGCTCAACCTGGTCCACCTAACCCTCCAAGACAGCCAGCAGCTCCTGCTGCGGCTGCGCCGCCTGCTCCATCACTGGCAGAGCGATGTGAGCGACGAGAGATTAGAGCTCCCGCTCGTGGTATTCCTGTTCCTGGACGTGATAATATTGTTGTGCCACCTCCTCAACCTGCAGCTGCACCACCACAACGGGCTTTACGGCCTGGTTGGATTGAAGCTACAGATCAAGGCAACCATCGTTATTGGTACGATGGTCGTAACCCTGACAATTGGACTTATACTCGCTACAATGCTGAGGCAAGACCATTGACACAACAAGGGGGAGAAGAAGCACTTTTGTCACTACTAAACGTTGCATTGCCTGTTTCTGATGACGAAAAAGGCTGGAATCTCAAAGATGTATTGAAGCTTCCAGAGCCAGAAAAGAAACAATGGTTAAAGGCATGCAATGAGGAACTGGATGCGTTGAAGAAAAGGAAAGTTTATGAATTAGTCACGTTACCACCTGGAAGAAAAGCAATCCGAAACCGTTGGGTTTTTAACACCAAAACAGATCTACGCAAACGTGCTAGATTGGTCGTTAAAGGATTTTCGGAAATAGAAGGAATAGATTATAGTGAATTGTTCTCTCCAGTCATAAGATACGATACGGTTCATATCTTGTTAGCCTTAGCAGCAATCGAGGATTGGGAACTCGAATCGCTGGACGTCAAGACTGCTTTCTTATATGGCAAACTTGATAAGGAGATTTATATGGAACAACCTGAAGGATTCGTTAAAGAAGTTGGAAAAGTTTGGCGATTACTCCATGCCCTATATGGTCTCAAGCAAGCAAGCCTGGAATGGTGGAAAGAGTGCTGAGCCTCAATGATTGAATTAGGCTTCGTCAATTGCTTGTCAGATGCAGGAGTTTTTATCTTCAGAAATAAGCGAGGATATGTGATTGTGATCATATATGTAGATGATGCGATCTTTATGGGACCAAACAAGAAGCTTCTCTTGGAAAAGAAGCAAGAGTTCATGGCAAAATGGGAATGCCGAGATCTCGGGGAATGTAAAGAGTTTCTGGGTATGGTCATAACGAGAGATAGGTCAAGAAGAATCCTCACTCTCGACCAAAAAGAATACCAGAAGAAGATTCTGAAACGTTTCAACATGGAAAACGCCAATATAGTGCAAACTCCATTACCTGCTGGGTACAAACCAACGGTTAACACTGAACCTGTTGACGAAGTACTCAAGAAGCAATATCAGTCGATTATTGGTTCTCTTCTATACCTCACACTTGGTACTAGACCAGATATCGCATATGCAGTGATAAAACTGTCACAATACTCGGTCAATCCATCCAAGCTGCACCTCAATGCCGCTAAACATGTGATGAAGTACTTAGCTGGTACCACCAACTATAAAATGGTGTTCCGAGGACGATCTGATGAAGTTGCTCCGGTAGCCTTCACAGATTCTGATTGGGCATCTGATGAAGATAATAGAAGATCACAGACTGGTTACTTCATAAAGATAGCTGATGCTGTTGTAATCTGGAATTCCCATAAGCAGACAACCATCGCTCTCTCATCCACTGAAGCCGAGTATATGGCTTTAAGTGATTGTTGTAGACAGGTCATTTGGGTTCAAAGCCTGTTAAACGAACTTGGAGTTAAGTTTGTTAATCACACAACACCCATAGTTGGCGACAACCAAGGCTCTTTATTCATAGCCTCAAACCCAGTTGCCGACAAACGAACCAAGCACATAGACATCAGATTTCATTTCATACGCGAGCAAGTTGAATTGAAACGTGTCGAAGTGTTGCATGTACCCACCAAAGATCAGATCGCAGACATACTGACGAAGAATCTTGGTCGTGTACAATTCGATTATCTCAAAAGGAAAATGGGTATTATCTTTCACTAGGATACTGGTGAGGTTCGCCGCCTGAAGATAGGCTGGACAGAAAGTTCACTGCCAGACACTTAGTGAGGGGGAGTGTTGAGAGTGTTCGAGTCACAACACCGTGTCACTCACGTGTCTGACGAGAACTCCAACATTATACCGGAATACATGCCTTAAGCCAATAGGAGGAATATGGAGTAATTACATATACTCCTAAGTTATTCCATCCAATAGCATTACCCTCTCTGGGAATATGCTGACTCTCCACAGTCATTGCTTACTGTCCGCAGTAATAGAAGCTAGCCCTGTGGGCTGAGTTAAATGTGCACGGACCATGTAAGTAGGTATATAAGCTGTGTAGTAGTACTAGGGATAATTCGAGTACTTAGTTACTTTGCTCTTAGCCTCGCAACTACACGCAAGTCTAATCGCGCCGTCCTAACAGGATGTAAGTATCCGTTTACCCAGTTACTAACCAGCGCTACCAGTGTGCATCACGGGAATGCCTGCTAGGTGTCACCCCGACACTTTCATCAGTTCGAGTGTGTTGGAGAGGATATTAACTATGGCGAGGTTTATGCTTGTCTTACCCATTTTACGATTTTTCTGTGTGACCGGGTTGCTCACTTGAGATCAGAGCTTAGCGAGGAGCTCAAGGGTTGCTGACTAAGCGAAAGGCGCCGGCTTTCGGCTTGTCAGCAACCTCGACATCGATTTCAGCAATTTTGAACTGCATTGTTTCTTTCTACAGTCTTGCATCAAATTCAATCAGCAAATGTCTTACCAGAATTCTTTTGATGATCTACTCCGTTCTTTGGGATCGTTCCCCAATGGGGTGAGAGAACTCAAGGAAACAATTGATGTGCTGAATACTCAATGCGGACCACAAATGACGGAATCAAAGAAGAACAGGACGTCGAGAGAGGTTTGCTGACACACAAGACAGAAACGTCTTGGTTGATGAGGAAATTTCCGAAGATGAGGATGACTACCTTACCCCTATTATCAGTTCCCTCCAGGAAATTGTAGATGCTGAAGTCACTGAGCCCCAGACATTGCGTAGAGAAGGTCAAACTGCTTCCAATCAAGAACACGACATTACGGAGCTACAGAGGAAGCAATTATCCGAGTTTTCAGATGTTGGTGCTGCGAGCCGAGGGGATTTAGGTATGAAGGATAATTCCTTTCCTCAACCAATATTCGACATTGCACGGAATCATATTTCACCTCCGCTGACATTATTCATCCATGATTCGCTAGAGAGGATCAGATACAGGCGCAAGATCGAATTTCCAAAGACCCCGACAACCGAGAATCCAAATCTGCATCTCCTCAAGATGGACAGCTTTCCTGATGAGGAACAAATAGATGCTGTCACATTCCTCACTGTCTACCCGGTCTTCTTGCGATTTCTCAATGCCCTCCTCGACAGGAAAGCCCCACGTGCCTTTAAGGGTCTTTGTGATCATTTCGAAAAAATCTCTTCTTCTGAAGACTTTCAGACAAACTTTCCTGCCTATCGAACTTTTGACAGAGAGATTCGCAGAGACTTCTTTCACTCATCCAGCGGCGTTATCGTTGACGTCAATTCCATGGAATGGTCTTCCCGACTTCTTAACTGCAAAGCTCTCACTATGTTCACCACATCAAATAACCAACCCTCTTCTGAAAATTCGACTCCTTTCCGCATTAACAAGTCAAGGGCCCCGATCGCTCTACTCCATATTCCTTTCGAGATCAGTCCTTTCGAGATCATTCCTTTCATGGTCAAAGCTCCCGTTCCCACGTTCTCTGTCTCCGATGTGGCAAAATTGGCCACCGAGCGGAATTCTGTCAGGTGAAGAACCCGAGTAAGCCAGGTAGGATTTGGATTGTCAAGTGGCAGAACAACACACTCATATGCATTTCGGACCAAAAACCCATCTGCTTCAGCTTCAACCTTGATCGAGGATGCACAAACAATTCCCTGGTACACTGAAATTTCAATGCCCACATCTGTACCCTCTGCGCTGATCCATCCCACGGTGCATCCAGATGCCCTCGTAATTGAGAGTTTTGCAGTCATTACACCTTACAAAGCAGACGCCTGGCTCAAGACACTCAATGAATGCAATCTAATTCAAAAATACCCTAATCTGATACACGACATTCTCCATGGTGCGCCAATTGGTAATCCTCCTATACTCACTGCCACTTTTACACCGAAAAATATGCCTTCTGCTTCTAAACATACACATATCATTGATGAATATTTGATTGAAGAGATTAATGCTGGATGAATGTCCCCTGGCCTCTCAGTCAAAGACGCTCACACATTCTTTGGTGGTTATTTTCATACTGCCCCAATGGGCGTTGTTGAACAAGACAGAAAATATAGGGTCATTCACAATCATTCTGCTTTAGATTCTAACGGCGACTCGCCGTTAGAATCTAAAGCTCTTTCCACATCGGGTAATATTCAAGGATCACCTGCTGATGCATTCCGTGATATTTTGCTTGTCCTATTGACACTTGCAATGGTCTTCAAGTGGGTCGATGACTACAATATTTGGAGATCACCTACATCCTCTCACTTACTTCTCAACATCAATACGCATTTGACTTGCGCACCATTCTCGAGATTTCCAAACCTCTTGGAATTGTCTGGCATGACATCTCCAAGAAGGGTCATGATTTTGCTTCAATAACTCAGTATGTTGGTTTCGTTTGGGATCTGGAACACAAAACAGTGGCGCTGTCTACCCCAAAGCGTGAAAAATACTTAAATAAAGTGGTGGATTTCTTGACAGTGTCTGATGGTGATAAACCGGTCAAGTTTGACATCGCTTCTTCAGTTCATGGTTCCCTCCAACACATTTGCTTTGTATACAGAGCTGGGTGTGCCTTTCTACCCTCTCTCGCCCACTTTATCTCCAAATTCCCAAACAGGTTTGCTCAACATCATGTCCCTGACTCCCTACGCAATGATATAATATGGTGGAGAGAAACCTTACTCATTCCGAATGTGTCCCGTTCACTTTTGCCACGGACTTTCCACGACCTTGACATATGGGTTGACACATCTGAATGGGGTATTGGTCTCATTGTTGGTAACTTATGGGTGTTGAACAGCTGCGTGCAGTGTCGGCTATGAGAGAGTAATCTCAGTCTAGTTCTACGAGACTGTATTAAGCAAATACCTATGAGAGAGTAATCTAAAGTTTAGCTAATTAGATACTACGCGGTTTAATAGTTGAGTGTACTCACCTCAGTCTAGTTCTACGAGACTGAGGTGCAATGGTAACGTGCCTGATATATATATATATGGCGCTAGTGCCTAATTACCCTTGGCGTCAATAGTCCAACACCCCCCCTGACGCTAAGGCCGGAGAGATAGTAGTTGTACGATGCGATCGTGCGCTTCAGGTGACAACGGCTTCGTCAGGATATCTGCACAATTTTGTTTAGATGGTATTGATTGGATGAGGATTTGTTTGGAAGCAACAAGTTCACGAATAAAGTGATGCCGGACATGGATGTGTTTTGAAAGTTGGTGATGGCTTTGGTCCTCTGCAATACTGATTGATGCCAGATTATCACCATGAATTACGACTGGTCTCTCCTGCGGCAAGTCAACTTGATCCATCCACGATGACATCCACACGGCTTGTTTGGCAGCCTTCCCCAGCGAAACATACTCCGCACCAGTGGTTGATGTGGTGACACACTGCTGGCGTTTTGAAGCCCAAACCGTTGGTCCAGAAGCCATGATACCAATGTAGCCTGACGTAGATCGTCTAGTGTCAAGACATCCTGCATAGTCTGCATCAGCATAGATATAAGGTTTGAGTTTCGTTCCAAAATCGTCGATATTGCCGTCCCTTGGCCCTCGATAGACTATTCGGTAATTTAGAGTCCCCTTTATGTATCGACATACGTGTATCAAGGCATCCCAGTGTACCTTCCCAGGATTGTCCTGGAATCGAGCTAAGAAGCTGACCGCGAACGATAGATCTGGTCGGGTCGATGCTTGCCCCCACATGACACTTCCTAGTAGTGGACGGAAAGGTTTGTCTGCCATGAACTCGACTTCAGCAGGTGGGAGAGGATATGGTATACGTTCAAGCTGTAAACCGAGAACGAGCGGAGTCGGCGCTGGGTTCAGGTTAAACAGACTAAATGCTTTCAGCATGCGTTCAAAATAGGCTGATTGACTGAGCGTGATATCCCCGAGTTCTCTGTCTTGAGTGACAGTGACCCCGAGCATGAGGTTTAGATCGTCTGTATCGGTGAGCTCCCAGTGCTTTCTGAGCTCACCTTTGGCCTTTGATGCCCCATTTGCTGTGCTACTCGCTCCCTTCACGTCATCTGTATATGTCCCGGTGAGTGTGTACTCATCGCCTTTGCGCTTGAAACGGATGCACGGATCAGCTAATGACTTAGTATAGCCTTCCTCCTGGTATGTCCCGTCGAGCGCTTTCCCCCACAGATGTCCGGCCTGCATCATTCCATACAGGGCCTTGATCAACAAACAGACCCTGTCATCACCTTCTGATGCAAAGCCTTGTGGTTGCTCCATGTAGACTGTGTGATCCACATCCGCATTGAGATATGCGCCTGTGAAGTCTACCTGCCACATGACCAACTTGAGCTGTGCGATGATGGCAAACATCATCCGCAGCGACTCCATGCGAACGACGCCTGCATAGGTCTTGTCATAATCGACCCCCAGAATCTGCATGAACCCCTTGAAAACGTATCTCGCTTTCCTTTTGATGATATTTCCAGCCCCATTGTATTTGTTGGCGAAAACCCAACGGCCCTTCACTACATTCGTCCCTGCTGGTGGTCTCTTAACCAACCGGTACGTTCCCTTTTTCATGAGATTATCTATCTCAGCCTTCATCAGTGCCATCCACAGGTCTGGCCGTTCCATCGCTTCCTCAAAAGACTGTGGAATGTAGATATCATCGTTGAAGGACAGGAACGCCCAGGGGTCTATTGTGAATACCATGCCTATCCATGGTCTCCGGTTCGGTTTCTTTCTGTTCATTGCCCAATCTATTCCTCGATCCTTTGCAATCTGAGTTTCCCTTTCAGATTCCCTACTGCGTTGGATTGCAACTGTCTCCCTTTTGGCTCAGTTTGATCTCCGAGGGGCTGCAGGCTCATCAATGACCCCAGCTTCTTCCTCTTCCACTACATCGGGTGGGATGAATCCTGGGTCCTGGATATCTGGTTCATCCACAGCGGCATCCTCAGGTGGTTCATTACGATCCGGGTCCTGAACTGGGGCTTGACCATCAGGGTCATCGTCGTCGTTATTGTTGTCATCTGGCGCATCAGGGGCGTGGTTATGAGCGTCTTTCTTTGGTTCATCGAATATAGGTGCAATCGGTTCATCACTCGGTTCATCCTTCTTTGGTAAGCTCCAGTGTCCTAACCCTTCCTCGAAGATGACGTCTCTGGACTCTATGATCTTGCGAGTCTCTGGTACGTATATTCTGTAGCCTCTGCGCCCCATGTACCCAATCAGTTTACCTTGGATAGATCTTGGGGACAGTTTACTCTCCCCCTTCTCCTTTGGGATCTTCGCCCATGCATCGCATCCTAGTGGGCGCAGATGTGAGACATCTTGGCGTTTCCCAGTCCACAGCTCTGCTGGTACTTCGTCAGGGTGGCGTGATGATGGGATAAAGTTTCGTAGGTATATTTGGGAACTTGCTGCCTCCCCCCACATAGACGGAGGAAACGCGCCATCTTGTAGCGTTGTTCTTGTCCCCTCAATTACCGTCCGATTGGACTTTTCGGCCATACCGTTCTGGGCTGATGAGTAAGGTGGGCCTGTTTCAATAATGATCCCATGCTCTCCACAGTAGGTTTCCCATGCTCCATTCACGAACTCCTTGTCCACCCGAACCCTTTTCAGTTTCCTTCCTGTTTGCCTTTCGGCCATAACGTGGTACTTCTTAAATGATTCGAGTGTCGTTGGCGCTTCTCGATTGGAAAGGAAGTACGGGACCCGGTACGATGTTCTTCCATCACTGAAAATTAGCATGTAATGCTTTCCACCAGCACTTGTGGTTCTGCTGGGCCCCCAGAGGTCTAAGTGGACTCGCTCCAGGATCTCTGTTTCATGCGTTACCACTTCGTCAAACGGCCGCCTAGCATACTTCCCCATGATGCAATCGATACACTTCACCTCGGCTTTCTTTTCGGTCACATCCAGACCATCGACAAGGCTCCGATTCGACATTCAAAGTATTTGTTCGACAGCTGCATGGCCAAGTCTTCTGTGCCACACCTTGATCGAGGTTGGTCATGTATGTGAGCGGGATGACGCAGCTTCAGTGGTATCCCATGTGTCCAGTTTAAACATTCGACCTTCACCCATTGCTTCCATCACTACCTTCCCATCTTGTGTTACTGTCATTTTGTCCTGGTTCCACATACCCGAACAATTTGCTTCTGCAAGCGAGGATAGTGATATTAAGGAGTGGGATAGCTCGGGGGTGTATAGGACGCCTTTTAGGATAATGGTGCGTTCTATACCTTTCACTGATGTGTTAAACTGAACACTTCCAGTGCCGTGTATCTCAAAATGGGCCCCTTCCTTTGCCGCCCATCCAGTTCGATTAGTCACTGGGGTATAATCCACGAAGTTTAAGTGTTTCACCCAGCAATGATGTGTGGCACCTGAGTCAAGATAGGTCTTCTTTGTGCAAAGGGAATGTTCTGATGTATTGTCCTTGGGAACATGGGATGAACTGATCGTATATAACATTATAGCCTCCCCAACGCTCGCTTCTTCCCCTAGAACGGAATTAGGTGATGCGTTTCTATTGGGAATGTCAAGGTTTGGTGACGTCGATGTTGGGTTCATACCGCCGTAACCATCATGCTGTTCGTTTGAGTAGTCGTCGGTTTGGGCAGAGAGAGTGTAGACTTCCATGGGTGAGGAGACTTGTGTTAGGTTCGCAGCGTGCACATTCTCAGATGTTACATTTTGTGCATGTGTTTGGGAACTGTTAGTTACCGGTTTGTTTTTGCTCTTATTCCACGGAGCTTGTCCAGCAGACAGATGATAGGAATGCTCAAGGGTAGGGTCTGCACAGGACTCCTGGGGCTGTTAACACCTGAGACAGGCACTAGAAGTGAGCAGATGACGAAGGTCCAAGGGAAGCCGAGTGGATGTGATCCGCTGATACGCCCAGTTTTTGGCTAGTTCTAGAAACAGGCTTTTTCGCATTTTACATCGGTCTAAGTTTAAATATGTTTTACTAGTATCAGACTCGCTATAGCCTATGCTTGAGTTAAGGCTATCAGCTAGAGAGGGATCTAGAAATCATATGCAGAGTCGTGATTAGCTATCGAGACAGATACGGCTAATTAATGATTCGACTTAGTACTAGAAATAGTATATGCAAAAGCGGTTCTAGTTCTGATGCAGTAAATGGGTGTTTCCTTCTATCATATATGAATCTAGAACTACTGGGGATGCTTGCTACCAGAGATACTTATGGTTGGATACCTGACCGGAGAGGGAAAAGCTCGAATGAGTAACCTACTTGAAGGCAGTCCGACTCTGACAAGTAAAGGAGTACTTGTCATCCAAAAGCCCAGAACATTCTAGAATGTGATCACTCCACAAGTTTCAAGTGATCGAAAGTCTAGAATGTGATCGCTCCAAAAGCCTAGAGTCGATCGACATGAGATTAATCGAGGACTTCTCTATCCACTATAGAGGATTAGAGTGGGTTCCTAGAAACCACCAAAACCAGTATCTTCAATATCAGCAAAGTCATCTATCAAGAAAGTAGGGAAAACAACAAGTGGGAGGACATCTAGAAGAATGATGATAGGGAGCGATGATCGATCTAGAAACCAGGAACATTGATAAGCAGGGATCGGTTCAGGAACGAGAAGGTTCCCATCAGAAGCCAAGGATGACTGATGGTCTTAGAAGAGTTTCATCTATTTTGAGTATGCTTGGCAAGGGTATAAAAGGACAGCTGGTTAGGATAGTAGAGTTCAAGTTGTTGCCTGATCTGTGCGTTGTCGGAGTGATCCCCCAACAATCAGTGATTGTGTAATACTTCGTGTGATTCGAGATTTGCTTGCTCAGGATTTGTCCTTTGAGTTGCGACTTGATTTGTGTTTGATTTTGTGATACATTGTTGAACTGTCATTGGTTGAACTTGCTTGAAATTGAACTGAATTGTCATACTAAAGATTGACCTGTTGTGATATTGATTGAGTCTCCCATCCACACCACTTCTAGAAAGCATAAAGCTTTCATCCCGATTGATAGAACCACGAGCTATCGTAATTCTAGAAATCCAATACAAGTGTTTTCTCTCGTGTTCACGCGAGTTCTAGAAACCTCACAATCCTCTTTCCCGAGTCTCACATCAAAGTGGTAGTAGTGTGTCTATTCGCATTAGTGTTCTTCCCGCAATGCTCTCTGTTGGGTTGATCATTGTTTAGTCATCAACTAGCCCCGCACCTTTGCTTCGCTTTAGAGTGCGTTCCTCATCACCGCTAAACTATACCAACACCAAAACACACACTACAACTAACTCCCACTAGATGCACTAGTCTCTCTTTATATTCCAGGGGTGTGAGTTAATGCTCTTTTTAAGGATGTCACAAGAGAAGGCCTCTGTGGATGACTTTTGGGAGTCTTGTTGCTTAGTACAAGTTGGAGTCTATCTTTAGAATAGAAGAAGCCCCTCGGTCTCAAAACGTGTGAAGTTTGATCGCAAATCTAACTTCTTTCAAAGTGGTTTGCTTGAGTTTGCAAGACTTATTGCAAAGTTCTGTTCTTTCAAGACCTTAGATCAATGTTCAATTGATGGGTTCCAATCCCAACCAATCAAGGTTCAATTCCAGACAAGTTCCGTATTCCTGAGTTCACAAGACCAAAACTCTCAAGATTGAGTCTCAAGATCAAAACTTAGCAACTAATCTTGCACTTGAGATCAATCAATCAAACAAATGGTATTACACTGAGCCAAATACCCAAGGGTAGGCAAGGGGTGTTAATTCTCTACTGATCTACTAGGTCCTCAGGTCTTATATACTATACAAAAATGATAAATATAGACAAAATGAAACTAAACTACAATGGCCATGCATGTACTCGGTCTGATGAGTCAAAACTGATGAGAAATGACATAGAAAGGCAATGCTGTGAGTGGGTATCCATGTGCTGCACCACCAATCATGTTCTATTGGAAATGCCAACCTCCTCGGATTTGCTATTCCTGAAGAGGCAGCTGATCCTGTCCATATGCTACGTGTGTGTTGAAACATGTTTCACTGGTTTTGGGCAAGTCTAGAAAGACCTATTGATCGTCCATGCATTGTGGCGGATGGTCAGAAGTCCTCTGAGACCCCTATGTCTGATGCTTTCCATTCTGAGGGTCTTGTATTAGCAAGACTACATGGCCAGTGGCTTACTGTAGTAAAACACCTATTGAGCTGAACAGATGTTACACTATTGTGACTACACATGTTCAACTCCAAATTCAGCCCCGGATGTGTGACTGATGTGAGCTGAACAGTAGTCGCACCAGCATGTGATCATGGTCTGATGCCTGTTCAACAATAATATTCCCCAGATATTATATAGAATGAAAATAGGCACCCATTATAAGGATTGTTATTAGTATACTATATAGAGTACAGGCTACCCTATATAACATAGCAAAGACAGTCCCTCCCTGCAAAGAGTGCACATCTCAGATGGAAACTAGAGGAGGAGATCATGGTTGGAGTTCAATGTTGAAGTTCAACTAATGCGTGACTTGCTGACTTAATATATGTGGGACTGTTTGGCTCACTCGCTATTCGCTTTAATATAGATCCATGGCCACTTGAGATACCTTCTAGTGGGTAACATCACAAAATAGATGCCATATAGCTGTTAGCACATATGTAGAGTATGTGTAACACAATATCAGTATAACAGTGGTTCTGTTACAGTGTCACTGCTATCTTGCCTCCTGTTCAACAGCGGTCAACTCCACTGGTATCAAAGTGATATTGTAGCAGTAGCCGTGTACCATGCAGTAGGGTCTGATGACAAATGCTATGCATAGTCAGGTGCTTTTCTGGGTCTATAGCTCTCTCTGTGCATCCTCTTCCTTCCTTTTCACTCCGAGGAGCTATCACATGACTTTGTAGTTAAACTCCGTAGCTAACACTTGTATAGATAGACATCAACTGATCAAGTAAATCAGCTAGTTAGGTTCCTTGACAATACTTGTCACCTATCAGAACTTGTCTCTAAGTAATCCATCTTCAGTAGCCAGCTAAGTCCAAGATCAACAGCTAGTAATGAGTTTCAAAGCTCCAAGGGTGCTCAACTGTTGAGTCTCACTACTATAGACACTCTAAGCAAACCGGTAACCATCCTCGGACTTTTAGGATAGCCTAGATAGAGGCTCTTGTCGATTTGTAGGCCTAGCCACATAAACGGTGTATCACCGAGTTCCTTTCAGGAACTTGCAAACAAATGTTTCTGATGCTCTGAAGCAAGTTCCATCATGAAAGGTATGCTCCAATATCTCTGGCCATAGACAAGAAATTGATGCAAGAATTACAGCTCGTGCTGTTATAACTGAGATGGGAGCTGATCCTGATCACAAACCAAGTAGACGCTGCTTGATGACAGCTACCACTTCTGGATAAGAGGACTGATCAAAAGGTTTAGTAGTTGCATTATAATGATCATAGTGACTTACCAAAAATGTGTTTCTGTCTGGTGCTATTATATTGAGGGTCAAATCCAACATGTTTAAGTGTGCTTTCCTTCCACTTTGGTCAGCTCCCCTCTCTGTCAATCCATTCTTCGATTGTCTGTCGAGAAATGGCACTGAAGACTTCAGGACTTTGCTTCTTCAATGCATTTGCTATCTCTATTGCTTTCATTTTCCATCCAGCATCCCAAGCAGCTGCCTAGATTGTTGGCCAAGTAAGTGGTGTTAACCAGTTGCAATACTTTGCTGGGCGGCTTCCATAGGAGCTCTTCTTGGTTTTCATCTTTTCTTCAACTGAAGCTTTGATTGCATGAGCAGGGCAGGTGTCTTCAGCTGATACCATTGGTCACTTTGTTGGATTGTCTTCTAGATCAAGCTGTGTGGAAACAGTGAGCATACAATAGAGGCAGATAGGTCACTGACATCTTGTTTTCTTCTCTTTGACCCCCCAGGACTATGAACACCCACTGCAATCTCTGTAGCTTTCTCCCGTGCTTGCTGTTTCTGTTGCAAAGTTGTGCTCTTTCCTTGTTAATCTCCTTCTCTCTCATACATGCTCTTTCCTCCCGTTTCCGTCTCTGATCACACTCATCCTGTATTCTTTCAGGCTCCCAGGCAAGTTGTTGTCTATATTCCTTGGGTGACGACTTCTGAAAAAATTCAACAAGCCATGTTTCTCATTTCCCGCCTCAGCCATCTCTAATGCTTCAGAAATGGTGGATTTAGCAATGTGAGTCTTTTGCTTTTTAGGACTAGGCACTAGTGGAATTGTCACATAATCAACTTCTTTAAATGAGCGCTTTGAGAATTTTGGCAGTTGAGGGTGATCCTTATCATCAGAAGGGGAGGGAGTATGTTGGGATAGTGTCACCAGATGGCTTGTAGCACTGCTCTCATTAGAGCTACTAACAGTGGTTGTGTTTGATACTGTGTTGCTGTTAAGTGCCCTTCCCTGTGACTCGCTCATAAAGCCCTATAGAGACTTGGTATTGTGTTGTCATTTTACTCACTGATGACAATTGATGTTTCTTTACAATTTGAATAGAGAGATCCAATCTTGCACTAGCAGCTTGTGTCAAATGTATCAATGGGGTGCCCAAGAAGAATGATGTGATTGCATTTGATACAAAGACTCCACAGGAATGGCCATCACATTGTAGGGTGATTGGCATCTTGTTGATATTGAACAATTCACCAGTATAAGTGAGTGCCCACCACAGCAATGCCTGCTTCTTTGGCTGCTGCAAAGGATATCCCATAGAACTGCCAAGAAAGATTTGTCTTGCATGGAAGTCCATCACAACTGCAAACCAGTGATTTTGACTCTTATTAGCAATGAATCCAAGTTGATTTTTGTTGCCTGCAGCCAAGTCGTTGCCAAGCTGGTGTAGCCAGCCTACAGCCTTGTTGCTACCATTGACGTACTGCTCTGGGTTCTGGGCAGTTTGTTCAAGAAAGTCAAGAAAGTGTATGTGTGGGTGAATATGATGTGATCCATTGAGGTTTTTGATTTGGACATCTTGGCATACAAGCTCGAGAATCAAGTGGATGTGTTCATTATCAAGCCATTCTGTGATCAACAGCGAGGTGAAATATGATAATTTAGGTGCAACATCAAAGCCTGAGATGTGGCCTGACCATTTGAGACAAGCAAGCATGCTATAGGAATCCACAAGCTGCTTTTTGAGGGATGAGTCTGTTAATTTCGGAGAATATAACCTTTTTTCAAGGGCTGTTACTGCATTAGTCCATTGCTCCTTTGCCTCTTTTATGGTGATCACAGTTGTCCAGAAGGTCACGATCCAAAGTGGAAATTTCTTTCCTCTGGCAAGGGGAAAGTGGGGGCATAAAATTGATTGCCAGTGCTGATGGGTGGGTGTATTGATCTCAGATGATAGCATCTTAATGAGAGAAGTAGGGGGGTAATGGCACGCATTTGATCTCATCTGCATTGGTGACATTTGCTTGGGTGTCAGAGAGATAATTCAATCATAATTGAGCATATTGAGGTGTGTGCTTGGTACAATCCCTGGTATATCAAATTTAAGAAAATCCAAGATGGACAAATTGCTGGGAGGCAGCAATCTTGCATATTCATCTGGAATACAGGGCATTTTTGATAGATTAAGAGTAGCATGTGACCGTGATGCAGACTTGGAACAAGTGGTGCTTATCACAATAGGGGAGCTCAAGGTTGGACTTTTTTTGCTACTTTTTTCTCTACTTATTCCCCACTTATTGCCAATTTGGCAGTAAATTAATAACAAGTAAACAAAATAAGTAAGAAATAAGTAGGAAATAAGTAGAAGCCTGAGACCCCCCATTTTGAAAAAAAACAAATAAGTGACTTTTTGACTTTTTTTGACATTTCTCTGCCAAAATGATGAATAAGTGAGGAATAAGTCACTTATT
>QLOY01002939.1:0-13932 GCA_003313965.1 Megacollybia marginata
CCACCGCTCTGGTCAAGTTCCCATACTGACAAAGAAGGGTGCTCAGTACCGTGAGGAGATACAGCGGAAACGCGACAAAGTCCTCCAGTTACATCCCACTCCACCTGATTCCGATTCACAACCTCCATCTGTTGACTACGTTGCTGACTATGCTGCACTTGCTATCACAGAGGGGATTCTACAAGATGGTTTGTTGGTGACACTGGAGGACTTCAAAGTTCTACCTCCAGTTACTGCCTATACTGCTTTGGATGGTGTTCCCATACCTCCTGCGGACCACACTTGTGCAATTCCACACAACATTGCCCAACCTCCGGTGTCGATGAAACTTGCCAAATCACATACTGACTGGAAAAAGTGGGAGGTCGCGATGTGGACCGAGGTACACAGCCTAACTGAGAAGGGGGTGTTTGAGCACGTGTCCTGTCTACCACCCGGCAGGAAGGCCATTCCGCTCATGTGGGTTTATGCATACAAGTATGGACCAGTCGGAGAGATCATGAATGAAAAAGCGAGAGTCGTTGTTCTGGGTAACCTGCAGGGTGTGTTGGACCACAGTGAGACTTATTCAGCTGTCGCAAAAGCCACTAGCATTCGAATTGTGCTGGCGTATGCTGCTTCACGTCATTGGTTCATCTATACCTTTGATGTTAAAACAGCCTTCCTCAATGCAGACTTGGCTGAGGAAGTCTATTGTTCGCAAATACCTCACTTTCCCGAACCAGACAAAGAGACTGTTCTGCGCTTGCAAAAAGCTCTTTATGGCCTCCGACAGGCAGGAAGAGCATGGTATGACACCCTATGGCCTGTTCTTGGGGCATTCGGACTGCGACATTGTGAAATTGACCATGGAGTCTTTCACGGCACCTGGTCAACACCTCCAGATCCTAGTATTCCCATGCCTTCTGACGGCTCTCCTCTACACATGTTACTTCCCATTCATGTTGACAATGGTGCTGCAGCTACCAACTCTCCTCATCTCTACGCGTACTTCATCGACTTCCTCAACCGGAACTTTGCAGTCAATGACTTAGGTCCGATCCGCCTCTTCCGTTGACTATGACCGTCAGCAGGGGACACTTTCGCTCTCACAGGGTCTGTTCATTGACGAACTCCTTGCCACTCACAACTTGTCTTCTGCTCGTACACAAGACGTACCACTCCGCTCTCGCCATGTCACTGAACATCCAGTTCCTGCCAACACACTACCAGGATATACAGATCCCCAGATGATCACAAGTGCCTATCAAAGGATTGTGGGGTCTCTCCTGTATATAGCATCCTGGACACGTCCGGATATCGCGTTTTTGGTTGTCGCGCTTGCGCAGTGGAATGCGTCACCTACCTGTGCCACTCTTCTGGCTGTGAAGGGCGTTCTCAGGTACCTGTCAGGTACCCAGGACTGGAAACTTGAATACGGGCACGATGTTTGAAATGATCCTATTGCGTATTCTGATGTGGATTGGGCTACGAATGAGCAAGATAGGAAGAGCATCTTGGGTTACGCATTCTTTATGTATTCTGGACTAGTCTCCTGGTCCAGCTCCAAGCAGAAAGCAATTGCTCTCTCTTCCACTGAAGCTGAGTACATGGCCATTACTCACGCATCTAAGGAAGCTCTTTGGATCAAGCTATTCTGTCAAGCTCTTAACCTGCCGTTCCCTCGACCATTCAAGTTCCTTTCCGATAGTGACAGCGTGATCTCCATGACAAAGTCGAATGTGGTTTTGAATAGGGCCAAACATATTGACATCAGGTATCACTTCATCCGCAACCACATTAGTGAAGGTGCCATATCCATCCACTGGATACCCACAGAGGATATGACAGCAGACATATTCACCAAAGCTCTACCCTATCCGATTCATCTCCGTCACTGCTGAGCACTCGGTCTGTCTATTCAGCCACTCACAAATCAAATAACCCAAGATACATTACTCAACCAATAATCCTACATCGTTCCTCGATTCACTTCACCCTTGAGGGGGTGTGTTGGACCGTATGTACATAAACAAGGTCTTATTCATCGATCGTTGACTTGTAGTTATTTCTTCTATTTTGATCACGTGTGTCTTCAGTTCTTTATCCGATACTGAAGACGGTTCGTATTGTTTTCACTTATTCGTACTTCCATCTCATAATCTCTAGCTGTATTGAACACTGTATCAATCTGCTAGGTAATGGAGTTCTTTATCTGATACTGAAGACGCTGTATTGAACACTGTATCAATCTGCTAGGTTGGATGCAGTTACCACTTCGGACTGCTTTCCTAGGACTCCCTGTCGCTCGGCCAACAGGATTCACCTTCATAGATGATCACACAATTGCAGCCAAGGCCAAGAACTTCGAAGACACTCTGTGGAAGGATGGAGGAATCATGGACTGGGCCACAACCCACAACTGCACCTTCGGTGTCAACAAGTTCCAGTTAGTCGACTTCAGCAGGGCCACTGAAACAACAGCATGCACGCACAAAGGAAGACCCATCTGAACACCAGTACATGGGAACGCAATCGAAATTGACGAGCAACCAATTCAACCACAACTGAGCGCACGGCTATTGGGCATCACCCTGGATGCCCAGCTTAAATGGAATAAGCAACTCGACCAAGCCATAAAGAAAGGGCGAATGTGGCTCAACAATTTCAATCGGCTCAGCAAAACCAACGGAGGAGTATCCCCCAGAACAATGCGACAATTTTACCAAGCCATAGCCATCCCATCCATGCTATATGGTGCCGAAATCTTTCTCACACCCCAACAACTAACCAAGAAAGCAGGGCAAACACGAAGGGTTGTCAGCCACCAAAAGGTGAAGCTACTAGCACAAATCCAGAGACAGGCAGGTTTGAAAATATGTGGTGCACTAAACTCCACATCTAGCGAAAATGTCGACTACCATGCCTCACTAACCCCAATGATAGCAACCATAGACCGAGTCCAACACAGAGCAGCCATCAGACTGGGTACATTGCCACAAACACACCCCCTACACAAACAGATCCAGAAAGCGCGCTGCTGCAAGATTCTGCATCACCAAGGGCCCTTGGAGGAGCTGATACAAGGATACAAGATCAACCCCAGCAAGATTGAGACCAGGCCAACCACACAACGACCACCATCCTGGAAATCACCAGCCCTCACAGAGATACAGCCACGCGAACAAGCCATTGACACGGAGAAACGACTGAGACAGACAGGAATCTCAGTCTATACAGATGGATCCGGTATTGATGGGCAAGTGGGTGCCACCACAGTGCTATACAAGAATGGACGACGAATAGCACAACTACACCAACACATAGGTTCTCTGAGTCAACATGAAGTATACGATGGTGAGATCGCAGGCCTGGTCCTTGGCATACACCTTCTACATTGATACTTACAAGCCAACCGCACACTTAACCTATTGGTAACATTTTACAGTGACAATGAAGCAGCAATCAAAGCCGCAAACCGCCACCAGACCAAATCAACCATGGCAATATGGCAAGAATTCCACTCTATGTTACAGAAAATACATGATAGCCACCCAACAATCCACATCACCCTCCAGTGGATACCAGGACACCACAACATCCCAGGGAATGATAGAGCGGATGCCCTCATAAGAGAAGCTGCCCAGGGCAACATGACACCAAACGCGCAGCTACCAAACACACTACAATTCCCCATCCCGCATAACCCGACTTCCCTCACCAAAACCTACCAACAAATCTCCCAAAACTCAACTGCTAGAATGTGGTTAGCATCAAAAACAGCATGGTGCATAGCAAGAATCAACGAACACCTTGACCCCCAGAAATTCCAGAAACTCACAACCCAACTCACAAAGATCCACACCAGCATCTTAGTCCAACTACGCACCGGTCATGTTGGCCTGGGTGCCCACCTCTACAGAATAGGCAAAACTGACAATCCCATATGTCAACTGTGCCACGAAGGTGAGGAAACGGTCACACACTACCTACTACACTGCAGTAGTCACCACCATGCACAGCTCAAGTTACAGACCACATTGGGGCACAGTGGATCCAAACTCAGGTCAATATTCAATGAACAGAGACACCTTCCCAACCTAATCGACTTCATTTGTACCACCCACCGACTCACCTTCTTCCCAAACATTCCCGAGCTCCAACTAGATGACGAGAACTAAACTGACATCAACCATACCAATGACAACATCAACATGTGCCACCAATCACCCCACAACCCCGCAACTTGGAACCCTACATAACCCACACAACACCACACTACCTACACCAACACCAACACCAATCGACTCTCAAGCTCATCCACTATGTTCCAAACCTTCCACACAAGCATCCCCAGCCATACGTACCAAACTTCTAGAGTAGACTTCGCAAGTGGTAGCTTTCCCACCTGGGGTTTCCCCTCAAGTAGGTTTACCCAGGGGGTTTTGATGCACCCACCCTCCCTCAGGAGGTTCTCCTTCATAGTTACCAATGGAACACCACAAAGACGTTGGGGCCGCTCACAAGTGCCAATGCAACAGGCCTCGCCTGACAGGATGATGCCCATCCGTCCCAGTCCATGCTCTTGCACACAAGATCTGCCTACCCACCCTGTGCAAAGAAATAGTATATATTGCAACATGTACCTCTTACATATGCTTTTACCACAAAAGAGAAGCAATTAGAGAAAAAAAAAAAAACCCCCCAGACAAGCACCTGACTAGGCATCATGTTTGTCATCAGACCCAGCCATATGGTAGTCTTGCTCATACAAGACCCTCAGAACAGAAAGCATCAGACATAGGGGTCTCGGAGGACTTCTGACCATCTGCCACAGTATATGGACAATTGATAGGCCTTTCTAGACTCGCCCAAAACCAGTGAAACATGTTTCAACACATGTGTAGCATATGGACAGGATCAGCTGCCTCGTCAGAAATAGCAAATCCGAGGAGGTTGGCATTTCAAATAAGACATGATTGGTGGCGCAGCACATGGATACCCACTCATGGTGTTGCCTTTCTATGTCATTTCTCATCAGTTTTGACTCATCAGACCAAGTACATTGTAGTTTTGTTTCGTCTTGTCTATATTTATCATTTTGTACAGTATATAAGACCCAAGGACCTAGTAGATCAGTAGAGAATTAACGCCCCTTGCCTACCCTCAGGTATTTGGCTCGGTGTAATACCATTTGTTTGTTTGATTGATCTCAAGTGTGAGATTAGTTGCTAAGTTTTGATCTTGAGACTTGGTCTTGAGAGTTTTGGTCTTGTGAACTCAGGAATATGGAACTTGTCTGGAATTGAACCTTGATTGGTTGGGATTGAAACCCATCAATTGAACATTGAACTAAGGTCTTAAAGAACAGAACTTTGCAATAAGTCTTGCAACCCAAGCAAACCACTTTGAAAGAAGTTTGATTTTGCAATTGAACTTTGCACGTTTTGAGACTGAGGGGCTTCTATTCTAAAGATAGACTCCAACCTATATTAAGCAAAAAGACTCCAAAAAGTCATCTGCAGAGGCCTCCTCTTGTGACATCCATAAAGAGCATTAACTCACACCCCCAGAATATAAAGAGAGACTAGTGCATCTAGTAGGAGTTAGTTGTAGTGAGTGTTTTGGTGTTGGTTGGTTGGTATAGTTTAGCAGATCGCATCCACTCAGCTTCCCTTGAACCTTCGCCATCAGCTCACTTCTAGTGCCTGTCTCAGGTGTCGACAACCCCGCTCCTGTGCAGACCCCGCCCTTGAGTGTTCCTATCAACAATATCATTCTTTTAAGGTCAAGGCTGCAAAGTGTGTCCTTTTGCAGACAAGGATGCTCTTTGAGTACCACATACAGCAGTGACACACGCTGATCTTGCACGCCAGCTCAAGGAGCAGGAACTCACAGCAAATGCTCCCCTTCACCTTGTATTCCACAAAACATTTGCATTCTGGACTGCACTACAGAACATCAGATGCTCCGCTCTGCAGAGCCAACACCTTACTTCAGACGTGAAAAGGAAGCTCGTGATGTACTGCTCAATACACAAGCTCATATTCGGTGGGGTCATAACCTTAGAAGGAGAACATGTGATGGACGGTTACTCCTTCAATATGATGCCAAAGGAAAAGCATTCATTCAGTAGGTCTCTCCCATCCTGTTAGCTCCAGCCATTCATTCTGTTTCATAGATGCGAGCATTTCAATCCAGTTCATAATTGTGAACACCTTATCAATTATGATGTGAGTAAGGGTCTATATGACCTTGAATATCTAGAGGCACTGTTTCAAGAGAACCAGGATGTGTTGGACGATATTGAGATAGATGCACAATATGACAGTATTGGGCCTTGAGCTGCTTGTAAAACAGTTTTGAATGTCTCCTCTGTGAAGGTTGATTGCCATGAGTCCATTTTTGTGTACTCGGATGCTTAGGCTGGTGCTTATCAATCTATCTAGCATTAGAACACTGTGATAAGGGTGGTGCTCTTGTACATGCAGAACTTGAATGCCTTGAGTGTGACATTCTTATGCGTGTCTACAAACCATTCGAGGAATACCGACTTCGTTGTCCCAAGATCCTTGTTGTTTGTTTCAAAGAACATAGACACCCCATTCCATTACCTTCAAAAACACCTCCCTTGCTTTGCAAAGAGATTATGAATCTGATCAGAAGCCTGCAGCATGACTTGCCTGACCTAACACCACATCACTTTCTGCGTCATCCAACCGTTCTTGCCTACCTTCACAATTGCTTCCCGGATGTCCTGAATCCAACATTGGGGGACCTTCATCCATCCTTGGCAAATCGAGACCATCTGCGAGCCTATATAATTCAGGTTCAGGACCAGTTTTTTCACATGGCACCAGCTGGGAAGGTAGGCTGCAACAACCATAGTATTGCGATGTACTGATTGTTCTGTGATGCTAGGTGTTCAGCACCTCAAAGAATCTGAGGACATTCTCCTTCCACCAGAGCAATGATATGTACAAGTTGTAGAAGAGCAGATACTCAAACATTCATCAGAACCAGAGGATGTGGCAGACCATCATGTTCCATTTCAAATGATCATCTGTATGAGTGCAGAGAGCAGTTGCTGCTTGCAGCAAGCACAGTTTCTGCAGAGTGATATTGGCTTTAAAAGGATTGTAGGCTTTGAAGAATTCGAAATCGGGCACTTGGATCCCAGGTCTCAAACCGGTGAGAGTCTCTTGCTTCATGTCTTCACTTGATCTCATCAGTGTAGCCATTGTTTACTGCTGAGTCTATGTGGACAAACAGAGTGCTGAGGCTCACCATCGCATTTTTCATGCTATCAATGATGTTGTGTTTGCTGATACTGGTATGTATCTTGAATGGTGACATATTCATTCACCATCACTAGCCAGTCATGTCGGCATACTTCATTGGGTCAGAGATCAGCACCAAGGACAAGCTAAAGGTCTTGGCTTGTTTCTAATGAACATTGCTCAACATCTGGAACCTTGACTTGATCTCCATGAAGAACGATTGCTATCATCACTGTCTGCTTATGAGCATCTCCACCGACTTTTCCAACTGTGTGTAATTCATGTTCTGCGGAATATCAAGAAGGCTCCTGTTATTGATACGGTCAAAAAGGCAATGTGAAGCTTAATATGTCTGAAGCATGAAGATTGGGATGGGACTCTTCGATTCATTGAGAGAGAGGGAGGTAAGGCAGGTCAAGGTATGGTTCTGTCACTTTGTCAACTACTATTGACATGGCCAAAGATTGGGTCCAAGATAAGCTTACAAGCAGATTTGCATTTGAGGGGATCTGTCTTGCAAAAAGCTTCATTCTGCAAGACATCTGGATGGCTGGTGATGACCATTCCAATGTAATCAAAACTTCACATTCTGATGTCAACAGGGAAGGGACTAACTGTATGCTTCTGGGTGGAATTGAGAAAGGCTGTCAATATGATGCTATGAAGCTTTCAACATTGACAGTAGGTGCTTTTACATTTGGATCGCTCTTTGCTGAACCTTATAGAACCTGGAAATGACAGGAATCTGACCAAGTTACCAACAAGGTGATCCTTCTGTTGTAGCGACTCGGAGTCTCAAGCAAAAGGGTAAGTGTTTAGTTTTGTGTAATCCATTAATTTAACAGTCATAAGCATGAAGAAGACAGGGAATGCTTCAAACCCAGGACATGACAATTCATGATCGAAATTCCAAGCTGTTGAAGGTGAAGTGGACACGAGATACTGTACATGCACACCTGCAACAGCAACTTCAATCAGGAGGCAGTATGGAGTCCATATCACATACACAAGTGTCCTTACAGAAGGCAGTTTCTGCCTATGAGAAAGCAGTGAGATTGAGTCTTGAGCTGGTAGGAACAGGAACTGGTTGAGAGTGTCTTGTGCTGCCGTGGGATTTATCAATATGAGTAAGAGGTTCTGATTTGGAGACTAGCTAGCATTAAATGACGAATCTAAGTAGTCTAGGGTAGCAACAATGAAAGACCAAGAATGGGAGGTATCATTCAGTAAGATCAAACGTGAAAATCACCCAACAGTCACAAAATGTAAGAAATACGGAATCACCTACTCTACGGCTGGTACAGGTGGTCTATGTGACCTTGTTACAAACTTACGGCAGATCGAGTTGGACAGATCAAAATATGACTCCCAATTGACAGAACACACGACTGAGACCGGATGGCCCTAGCCACTTCTCCATGTTTATCCTTATTTGTGTATCAAACGGCATGGCCCGAACACTACGGGAAGGAAGGAAGGAAGTACGGGAAAATGTTAAGTCCATCAAACAGAGATAAGGTGTTCGTTATCCTCGTGTACTAGTAAGTTTGCCAATGAACCTCAGCCCAGGAGACGATTCTCCTGAGCTCTGAGGTTCAGTAGCCTGGCGTAGCCGTCGTTATGGAACAGTAGCAGTAGCTGACGTATCCAAATATAACACCTGGTAGTGCTTACGGTTCATACCCTGGCCACCCTCAATTCTCACAGAATTTAGAACTCCGACCACTTGCCGGTTACAGTGCCGGCACTATTTTGCCCAGACCGAGAATATTGGCTTTTCCTCAATACCATCTGTTCTTCTAACCCTTTGGTTGGAAAGATTATAACCATTGCTGGGTTCCTAGGGTATTTTCTCTTAATGAACGGACAAGGATCTAGTAAATTTTCTAGTGCAATTAGAACAAGGATGTAACGATAGAAATAGCTGCTTTTCCCGCCACCTGGACCGTCTTCACCATCCCAACAAGATGGGTCCCATCGACTGCTTTGCAAACTCCTTCTATGATATAGTCATGTACTGGGTGACTTACACGACTACGAAGCAGTTCTCGTGTGAATTGGATGCCAGAGGGACTTCCCAGACCATTTTGCGTCGTTTCCGACATAAAATGGTCGTTGTACGAGTCGGGACGGCAAACGGCTCGGGTCGGAGTTCGAATTTTTGGCGGATTTGAGGGATACCAGGGTAACAACCGTAACCCCTCCCAGGCTAGAGGTTCAGATACCGGGCGGCCTCTTGATCACATGTCACAGTAATGAGATCCTCACAACACCTAAACTAGTGTGTTTTTACGCGTTTTTCGGCTGCTGTGCTACAGCTGTAGAAGTTTATTTTTAGATCAGCCTGTTGAATAAAAGTAACGTGGACCAACTTCAAACCTCTTGAACCTGCAGAACACAATCATGCCAGTGATGTCTTTTGTGCCTGAAACTGTCGACGCTTTATCCGAATCCACAACAGCCTCCGCTTCCAACCAGCCCCTCTGGTATATCATAACCATGACCGTACTTTTTGCCTTGGTCGCCAAGTCAATGCATAAAAAACTTCCGCCCATCGCTATAGAAATGCTGGAAGAGGAGATCTCTGCGATCGATGACGCATTAATGAAGGGCATAGTAAACGATATGCTTGATTCCCGCCTTGTTTCTAAATGCAAGACGGCTCTCAATGGGTAAGCACTACGTCTATTCCTAGGCTGGGCGTTTGATCCTCTATCAGGCTCAGATCAGACATAGCTGAGGCCCGGATCGAATATTTCCAATACCAAGGTCAAAACTGGAGAGAATATCTGAAGAGGGTTCCAGTGCTGAGTTATAGAATCCATGGCAAAATTGTGCAAGCGCGTC
This sequence comes from Megacollybia marginata, assembly GCA_003313965.1. NCBI lineage: Eukaryota > Fungi > Basidiomycota > Agaricomycetes > Agaricales > Porotheleaceae > Megacollybia > Megacollybia marginata. The sequence goes on from QLOY01002939.1 coordinate 10,107, forward strand.
GTCTTCATGAGCGAGTACAGGTACTTGTGCTTTTCTTCTAAGTTTCATCTGACTAAAAGTGTACCTGTAGATAAGCATCGAATCTTATAAACTGTTCAAGTACAAGGAAGACATTGCACGAAGAAATCAGTTCCTGTCGTCTGTATACGAGTCCTCGATTGAGAGCCAGACGTAGGCGCTGGAGTTCTTCATCGTTATCCAGCAGGGAACGCATGATTGGATGTGTGTTACGAAGAGAAATTCGAGAGATGCTTGTTTACAATATAAATTTGATTCCGATTCCTAGCAGAACGGGCCAGCATTGCGGCAACAGCAGCGCGTAAGACAGTAGATTCCAAGTCCACAGTGAGCCACATAAAGCTTTGGGAAGAGAGCAAATGATGTTGGCTGCGTTTGATATTGAATCGCAGTTCCTCCGGCACAAAAAAAAACAGAATCCATCGAGGCACTCATTGATGTTAATTTCGACTGTGATGATTAAAAAAACCATTGAGCGCTCAACACTCCAACTGCGCCATCATACTCTGCCATGTCCAACGGCGGTCAGTGGAACATGCGTCTGCGCATTCATCGTCGTCATCATTGCCTGCTCGCCCAACTTGAGTCCAGAACCGAACCCATCGGAGTAGTGACCTGTCAACGATGAGACCGTGGTTCAAGCCTCAATGAAAGAGCGAAATTATATCCAGATGACGATGAGAAAACATGGCATCGTTAGGTACCTCTTTCAGGCGATGGTCGTGGAAGAGGAACGCGGATTCCGAATTTCGTTGTATGGTCGCCAATGAGGTAGAGAGTCGAGGGCTGAGGAGTCGTGGGGCATAAAATCAGGGACAAGATACCGGAGTGCTCGGAACGGAAGGATTTGCTACCGGTCATTAATAATATCAGCGGTCGTGTCGGGATCGGTGGCTCTGATATCGGGATGCATGAGGGTGTTTTCCATACAGCGCTAGGGACACTGGGGATAGAGCGAGCACAATTGTAAGCTGAAGTCGGGCTGTCAAGCTTCAAGGCGTCGTCCTTGTCCGAAAGGTTTTCTATCTCGTCATTATCGTCAAGTAGTGTACGCAAGGGAAGCGGGTCAAGGCTCCATAGCCCGATTTTCCATACAAACAGCAACAAGCACATACGGCTTAACTAGCTGTTATTTGCCATCGCTGGCGGAGAGGCATAAAGATGGAATACGTGCAAGCTCGTAGGCGAAGAACCTGTTTAAAGAACCTAGAAAAAGCTTTCATAACAACACTATAGCATACATACCTTCGGGCGAATCGCATGCAGCTCGCAGGAATTGAACAGACTTGAGAATAGGATGGGTTTGCTATTGGCAGCTATTGGCAGACGAGCTGAAGGGTCTAGACGTCTAACAGCGAGGCTTTGAGTGGATGGAGAGTGCTATTGAGAAGAATCTGCCGTCAACTTTCATACCAAGGAAGGTTCAAAGTCAGATACAACAATTCCAACGCTGAGGGTCATTTTTGTCCCACCAATCGTAATCGTTACTAGAAGTGTCTCCGAGAATCACAAACGTACTTACAGTCGGTCACAGCAAAAACACCATACGCTCCTTCCAAAGCTCTCACAACAGACTCTTTATCATCCAAAGTATTTCACTGCACCGGAACCTTGCTTGCCACTAGCGCAGAAAACTGTTGTGATCTTCTTGGTAGAGGTCATTGCTCAGGTCAAAGGGTGGTGGGAAGGAAGAATACGGGCTTAAATGCTTTTCCGAGTCCGCCGCGACTGAGCGTTTGTTTGGCGCTTGCGTAGAACGTAGACGAGAACTGGTGGAGACGGGTTCAGCTTTTTCATTCGTTGCTGAAACGTGCGCGTGATCAATAACTTCCTTTTTCGGTTCACATCATGATCGTTCGACTTTGCACAGAGACTTTGTCCCCTGCCCTTAGTCTGGATGCGGTCTGAATCTGAATAGCCGAAAGATCACTGTCAGACTAACCAACAGCCTATCGTCTGTCAGTCTAGTGTGAAAGAATCTGTCTGCTCGATGCGATCATCAGGTTCGCCAGTTACTTCAAGCCGTGGACATCACACCTGTCCACTGACTAGTATATCAAGCTTATATATCAAGCGCCACCAATTGATATCTGATACCCACCTAATACCCATCTGACGCATCTGACGACGCCCTTTACAGCTTTCCAACCACAAGCGCTCTCAAATGTATAAATAAGTCCCACAAAAGCTGTAGTAACCTTCATTTCCGCCACATGTCTTCCCCATCGGTTACCATCCCATATGATGGCAGTGGTGTCCTCACACCAATACCCGAAGAAATCCCCCAATCTCCTGTTCTGTCCTTAGCCGAGTCCGATTCAACAGTCCCGACGTTGAATCTTCCCGATAGCAGCAAAGAGCAGTATGATGATACTAAACCAGACTACATCCCTATTCCAACCGTCACCTTCATATTGGACTACCCCCCTTCTCAACAACAACACATAATACTTCCCTTGTCAGATACCTATCAAGTAAGTCCCAGCCAACTTTTCCGCCCGGGTACTGATAAAAACCAGGACGCAATACAATCTCTAAGCTCTTTCTACAAAACCCACAAAGGCTTTTTACAAGGTCCACCAAGGATCCATGCAGATCCCGACAAAACCATTCTAGAAATATGGTCCGGAGCTTCTCAGGCTTACGCTCTTATCGAACCCCTACTCTGGTCTCAACTCGTCCACCCGGGTGCATTGATAAAAGTCTCGAGTGTAGATCATGACGGAAGTGACTTTGTTCATGGACCCGTCTATCTTTGCTTTGGAAAACCAGCAGAGAATGGTGGTGGGTTGAAGACCGTTTGGACTGTTCCTGATGTACATGACATTATCGATTGTCCATTCACCTACAAGGTGAGTATTATTCCTACTCTAATCAACGCTGATTGAGAGCTTTCTTATTTAGAATGCTGTGGAGCTTGTGAAACGTAGGATTAATCAAGGAGGCGATGCAGTCCAGGAATGGAAGAAAAAAGGTACGGTTTGCTTGTTTGTTTGATGATGAATAATAATACTCTGATAGATTTGACTCATGCATCTTTCACGTTCTACACCCTCAGAAGCTTCAAGAATGCGTATCTCGTGGATACCCAAATAGATGCTGCCACGGCGCCGAAGAAGAACCCATCAGGGGTTATTGCGACGATAAAACGGTGGTTCGGGTCTCATCAGACTTTGGAAAGTCTCGATGAAAGAGTCTGGACAAAACTACATCCAGATACATATGTCGATGAGGAAATGTGGCGTCTTTGGGTACCCCTTCCGGGCGCATGTTTGGGAGTGATCATCGAGGAAAAGAAGGAGCATTAGGATTCTCGTGTAGAGCATACTTTCAGGATAAAAAGGACGAATAAACCGATAAGCTGCAAGTAATAGGATAGGGTCGTTTTCTCATTAGAAACTTCTAAACTCTGAAGATCGGATATCAATCTATAAATTGTAGTCGATGTATGGGCGCACTTGTTATAAAAAAACGCACTGATACAAGGGTTGACGGGCGTTGAATGTCAGATGAGACTTGTCGTTCCCGAAAAACAAATTGGATCACTAGGCCGCTATGGATGCGTCTGGGTTGCTCATAAGCTCGGTCTATGATCACTCCCTTCGATGAACGCGATCAAGTAGTTCCTCTGTAAGTAACAGTACTGAGAGTGTGGAATGTCTGTTAACTTTCTCCGCAACATCCACCCTTGGCAGGACGTCGGAATACCGTAAACATGTAATGATCAAGGTTTCTTGTACGGCGGAAACCTTGACAAGATCAAGGTCCTCAGGCGGGGATTCTTCCTTATTCGGGTCACTGTGCACCT
>QLOY01002940.1:0-20147 GCA_003313965.1 Megacollybia marginata
GAGGAAGAGCCGCTTTCCAGCGGAGATGTTGTCTATAAACTTCGCAGATGTCTGCGACAAAGAAGGCTTTCTCTGCATCCGGCTCATCAGCCAGTGAGGCCTTCATTATTCCTTTGCGTAGGTGAAGATCTGGATGGCCGTTGAGGAGCGGGGGCAAAGAGGGAAATAAGGAGAGATTTTCGCTCGTTTCGGAGGGGCGCGAGGCATCACTCTGGCCCGAGAAGAAGGAGGACAAGGGGGACTCGGCCGTGATGCGCAACGGAGAAGAGGAGATGATGCCGTTGACCAGGACACTAGTAGGGCCCCATGGTCTGTTGGCATCGAAGAAATAGTCAGTGCGGGATATATCGAAATCAATAGGTCCAGGGCGGGGAGACAAAATTTGTATCTGAGACATGTTTGGTTTACAAGTGGTTTGTGAAGGAGAATCTATGGTCGTTGAACAGAAAGAAATGTAGCTTGTGCGATAACTGGGCCGTAAATTTTTTACAATGTACGGTGGAACCCGAACTACCGAACTCCAACCGCCGCGGTCGCAGAGAACGAGCCGGGCGGGATGGGGACGGTAAGAATTAGGTTTGTCAGACGATGTAGGGTTCCTCGCTCCCTATACAGCGAGGAAATAGCTTGAAGGGCGATATTCAACAATAAAAAAAGAGACGAATGAGATGGCAGCAAAAAATTTCAGCAAATGCCGAGAGATCGATTTATTGACGTGTCCTGTCAGGGAGGTTCACCTGGAATATATGAGCACAAACAGCGCAGTGAAACGTAAGGCATAACCTCTAACTGATGACCACCTAAATACAGTCAGAATTGAGGCAACATTTGCACAAAATATACCAACTCAAGGGTCAAGAGACGGAGATCTGTATTTCTTTCTTGGTCAGAAATGATGAAAATTGACGCAGCGCCTCCTGTAGTCGTGCCAGATTTGACGACAACAAGAAAAGGGCACTTTTTTTACTCAAGTTTGGGTTCAGGGTGGTGGTCAAGGTCAGAATCAACAACCGGAAAAATTTCACTAATGACTGACGCAGGTCACGTGATCACGGCTTGAAGCCGGAACCTCGGAAGCGTGGCGACGGTCTGACTCGTAGCAGGCATAGCATCGAGGCATTAATGAAGGCCAAAATCGCTCTCATCGGTAAGATGAACGTGTCCACCGCGCAAGGAGTCGAGCTCCAATTCACCTGTATGGTTACGTTCTACAGCTTTCAGTTTCTCCGTGCCAGTTCCGTGAACCACATGGAATCGATGCGCCCAACGGCAAGGGCGATTCGAATTCGTACTACGCATGCTTGCTTTCTGAGGTAGCTGCATCCGTAGCGTAGTGCACGATCAAGGCGATTATGTACTAGAACACCTTCACCTTCAAGTCTCCCGCGGCCGATCGCTGACTAAGATTTATCCATATTGCCGACTCCCATAAAGCGAATCAGCGCCTGTTGATCCAAGCGCTGATGCGCTCGATTAGTATTTAGTGAGTTCGACGACACGGAGTTGTTGCACAACTGTCATATCCATCCATCAATTTGATACCCTTCACCGCGCATGCCTGATCATGATCGAGGCATCGATCGCTCAGGAGAAATTTAACCGAGAAGCACCTAAAGAAACCGGGGTGAGTTGAGGTGAAACCCTGGTCGCTCGATATGTCCAAGTGGGCTGTTATTCACAGATGTCCGTGCCTCAGTAATTCATATGTCAAACTAGAGCTGTCATCTCCTTACCTGCATCAGGTCTCCGAATAGACGTATCGCGGGCATGCGACTTGACGCTGCCAATGACGAGGTGATCCCCGACTCTTCACCATCTTCTTGTGTTGATGCATGCGTGTAGATTTGGAAGTCTCTAAATCCGCAACAAAAAAGAAACATGAATGCATGACAGCGTGCGATCGAGCTGACTTCCAGAAAAAGCTTCAATTCCGATGTTGGAGCACAACGAAGCTTGAGCGTAGCTAGTGAAAATCAAAAGGTGAGACGGTCTGATGACCCTCGTTAAACATACGAACATGGAAAACTGAAGTACAGTACCATTTATGTGTAGATTAATCAAAGTGCTGTCACTTCGAGGGAATGAAAGAAGGAGGTCCCATTAAGCTTCCTCTTGTCTCTGGCAATCTCCTCGACCAAGAAACTGGACTAACTGATGCTGATGAAAAGCTTCCTCTAGTCCTTTCTGACTGCCGGTCCATCAAGTCAGAAGCTACGGAGCTTATCAATGGCGCTTGGGTAGATTGGCGCATAATCGGCCTATTCGTCGAGTTGCGGTTCATTCCGACAGGTGGGTCCCATCGCAATAATCCGCCGAGCGGAATATGCTGAACAACAACTCTCTTTCCCAAAACTTCGGCCTGAAATAGATGCACTTTAGATTATCACATGAAAAAGAGTTTTTCCGCACCTCGTACATCTTGAATAGTCCTGTGTTAACTTTTCCCCAATTCGGTACATTGGTAGCAATAGAGAAAAGCTGGGATGAATGTTCGTGAAAGGGACCGCTTTTAACCTCATGGATCCGCATGACCGACATGAAGTAGAGATTAGTGGGCGGCAATGGCGGTTTTAATACTGCATTAACTGGGATGCTTGTTTGATCTAACACGTAAATTCAGTACTGAGTTGGAGGAGAAAATCATTGTATACCTCGTAGCTGCCCGGATCCGAGGATGTATCCGAGGAACGACGAATCGTCCAACCCCCAGACCCCATGGCTACCGGCAGGTTCCAGTCTGTATACGTCCTGCAATTTCCAGCAAAGTTGCAGATAGCGGATAAACACTCTAAACACAAGCGCACGCTCCTCTTCCGGCTCCGGCTGAAAATATCGGACTAAAGTCAGGCACAGGACAAAGAGAGCAAAAGAGGTTTCATGACCCGTTCCATAGTCTATACGAAGGAAAGACCCAAACGAGGTTAGAAAGTATGGCTTAATTAAAGGGATTACTGAGGCATATTCGGGAGAGTGTGGCAACAAGTCGCGGAGAAGAGAATCAGCATGCTAGGAAAAAAAGATTAGACTTGTGCGATATTGGAAGCTATGGAGCTAACTTCTTCCAATCGAGAACCCCACGTTCGGAATGAGAGATTACCAAACCGTTGGGGTGTCTTTTGAGGTGGAATTTCGTTTATCCAATGATCCAAGGTATCTAGCAGCGTCATCATCTTCGAAATCGCCTGAACTGTTACATGAGCCTTAACAACAGCTCGAAATGCAAACATACAGGACTTGGGTCTGTGTTCTGATAGGGCAGAAAATGTCCGACCACAGATTCATTCAGACGACGCAGAAAGATAGCGTAGTCGCGAAATGACGTCGTCTGGGTCCATGCAGCAACTTCCTCGTCGGTGTGTATTTTTACGTTTGGAGGTTCAAGCTCAGCAGCTTCTGATAAGGGAATCTCTCTCAGAGCAAGTGGTGTAGACATTGCAACTCAGAAATAAGCGCTGTTGTTTTTTGTTGTGGCCATTCAAACCATGTGACTCGACGTGACCGAGCGCGTCTTGATTCATTTTCCTGCCACAACCAGCTGCCCCTTGAATTGGTATTTTCTCCAGCCACATACTACCTACATAACCAATCACGACGTAGAAATGCCACCCTATGATGACTGGAACAGACTCGAGGACGAAGAAGACGAAGAATTGCAGGATCTCTCGGTAAGCCTAGCTCGTCGCGTACAAAGTCAATTAACCCGTACACAGCAACTCGAATCGCGCAAAGATGTCATTTTGTTCTGCATAGACTGCTCTCCAACCATGCACGAACTCAGAGAAGACCCTGTTTACGAAGATGTACAAACATGTCATTTGTTCGCGGCCCTCGAGGCAGCAATGCAAATTCAAAAGAAGAAAGTTGTAGTTGGACCCAATGATTCCGTAGGAATTCTGCTTTTCAATACAGTAGGCGCTCTCCATGCCCAACCCCCTCTTTCTTTAATCCCGTGAAGACTAGACAGGCAGACACAAATCGTGGGCAAGGGTCAGAAATCAAAAAGAACACCTACTTGTATCAGCCCATTGGTCCCATCGACGCTCCCACAATCAAAAATTTGATGCGCCTTTTGGATTCAGCTCGCGAAAGCCCCGGTAAACTGCGGGAAGAGTTCCCTCCCCTGGAGGGTAAACGTGTGGCAGCGGGTGATGTCTTCACCAGTTGTAACTGGGTCCTTCGGGACGGGTTTGTAGCTCATATCTCACTATCTGCGCATTGAATTTTGGTCAAAGGGCACCGAAAACTGCGACTAAGCGTGTATTCTTGGTCACGGATGAAGACAATCCCCATTCAGGAACTGGCAACCAGCAGTTGATTACGTCTGCCAGAACTACCCTAATCGCTAGGTTTATCAATGAGGGTGAGGTTGTCATTGACTTTATTGATAGGATCTTGCGCAATCTGGTGCCCAGGTAGAACCTTTTTTCATCAGCACCGAAGAAAAGCCTTTCACCGTTTCGCATTTCTACTCTGTGAGTGTGATTCCCGATCATTTGTGCTTCCCGAGTCATTGTCATTAGTCCGTACTTCTTTCCAATAATCTCGGAGACGACGACGAAGACCCAGAGAACCCCGAAATTCTACCCGAATCCATTTCGATCTCCCGTATCGAAGATCTGCTCGCACAGATGCGATTCCATGAAGTACCCAAACGGACTCAGTTTAATATACATTTCAACCTTGCGAAAGGTTTCACGATCGGTGTGAAGGGGTAAACTTTTCGGCTGTTCTTTGGCGGAGCATTGACCCCCTCATAGCTACGGATTAGTCACTGAACAGAAGAAGGGTCAATATAAGTATTTCGCTGATGCAGGGGATGGAATGGAAGTCGCCAACTCGCGGACAGTCTACATCGACGAGGTATCTTCGATATTATGCCGCCGGAACACGTTACTGAAGATTCGCAGGACCGTGAAACTGAAATCGACAAGTCAGCAATTGTCTACGGCGCTTCGTTGGGAGCTGTAACCGCAGGCGACGACGACGACGACACTGCTGATGCAGACGGTACTGTCCGTACTGTGTGTAGTGGCCAGCGGGTAAGCGTACAACTGGTTTCCGCCTCCTTTTGCTAAATCTGATAGCCATTCTACAACGCTGAAGAAATAAGAAGATTCAGAAACTTGGGATTAGAACCTGGTATCACGAATTTTAATGAATTTAAATGCAGTCCTGACGTTTCGACGCAAGGTATCAAACTCCTCGGTTTCAAAAAGCGAAGTGAGCTTCAGTTCGAAGACAACGTCAAACATTCGTTGTTCATTTACCCTGATGAACTGGTAATCCCTTTCAACTATGACCCTCGTTCATTTATGGTCGAACTTTAGGCTTTCGCTGGTAGTAAACGAACGTTCAGCGCCCTACTGAAATCTATGATTAAAAAGAAAAAGATTGGAATCGCATTAGGTTTGCCCCGTAGAAATTCTTCACCGACATTCTATGCACTGCTTCCGCAGGTGACTAGCATGCTCTTACCTCAGGATATGCAACTCATATCGCTTTATAGGAAGAAAAGTGTGACGACGCCGGCTGGACGGAACCAGCTGGTATTCACCTTATTCCTTTACCCTTTGCGGACGACATACGGTCTGCACCCGTGGAAGAAGGTTTACGGGGTAACTAGACGTGTCAATCATTTAGCATGCTCTTATTTTTTTTTTCAGCGTCTGATGATCTCAAAGATCTTGCTCGAGCATGGATAGACAAGCTGTCGATCAAGGGAACATACCAAACAGATTCTTACCCGAACCCTGGTAAGACAATGCTGATTTACTCTGCTCTCCATCTCATTCCACATCTATAGCTCTCGCCTTCCATAATGCGCAATTGGAAGCTACAGCGTTCAATGAACAATATGATCCTACCACGTTCGAAGATCCTTCCGAGCCCAAGTATGATATGATGCACAAGGTACGCAAATGACACTCCCTCTGCATATTGTGACCAAATATGTCTCAGCGTGCAGGTGGACTGATCAAAAAATGGAAAGGTGCTCTCAACGACGACGAGAGCGCGAATATCGTCATCGCAACCACAGGATCAAAACGAAAACCAGTGAGTGGATAGATCTCACCGTCCCATATCTCATGTCGCATTTGCAGGACGTTTCTGTCGACGAGGCTGAAATAGAGGCAAAAAACGATGATGGAACTTTGAGCAAAGTATGCTTTTGCCTCCTTGACGCGATTGATTGACGACCGTTTGCAACAGCTTCGAGTTGATCAACTCAAGGTCAGTCAATCCTCCTGTAGTATCCTTAATTATGATGCTTTCTAGGATTTCTTGAAAAAGAAAGGTCTGAATATTTCCGGCAAGAAAGCAGACCTGATCGACCGAATTTCTGAATACTTTGAGAGCCATTAGATGGTCACCTTATACAATAACTGAATCGAGTGAACTACTGTCTTGTGTCGTTGGTTCGGAGGATACAAATTCGGTCTTGTCATCGTTCCGTAGACAATACTGTGCCCACAGACTAAGTAGATGCCTAGTTGTCGACGATGTACATAAAGCTACATAACTCGAAAGACCAATGTGAAGTATATGACGAACAGCGGAATTTGGTGAACGCGTCGGTTTCAATGTGCAGCTGTGCTTTGGTTGTGCTTTAGGAGGTTCAAGGCACGTGATCAAAGGTTTATGGCGTTTACCATTGACCACTTGCCACAGCTGAGCGAACCTGACAAAGTCAGAGCCAACGCCTATATCAAAACGCTCACCGACGATGTTTATAGCGATCCCTCTCCCAAAATAGTCTCCGATAGCAATACTATCATCGTCTTCGTTGGGCTAAAATTAGTCGAAACGGCACCCATCAACGACAGTGTACCACTGTTCACGCCAGTAATGTTGGAGTATAGAGGTTGTAAATTAACGCAAGGAGCTGACGTGAAGTACACTCGTTGCGCCTTACGAGCTGCCATTCTAGTCGACCGCTCTCCTCTGAATGGCATCAATCCCGATCTCGACTTGGCTTCCGTTCAGCGCCAATTTGTCATTGAAGAAATCCTGAAGAGAAGACATGAGCCTATGAAGGTGGCCCATGAATATAAAGCAATCATAGAGTTCGGTACGTCAGATTTGAACACAGGTTCGGCTTTCTGGACAGAATTTCAATAGCCTATTCCAATACTCGCACCGAAACCCCATTTGAAACACCACCAAGTGAAAACGATCGTCGCAGCGAGGCAATGAGGCAGCAGGTATTCTCCCCCAAGAAGATGGGTGTGTGTATCTAACACCTGTCCGATTCAGGTCTTAAAGAGGGACAACTACATGTGTAAGATGACCGGTAAAGTAAAGAGGCATTCCTCCCCTGTGAATTTTCCAGGTGGTATGTCACGTATTGAGGACAATATAGAGGTTGCGCACATCATACCTTGGAGCGCTGGCACCCTCGTAAGCTGTTCTGTCGGGAGGCATAGTTTCTGTGCTTTATTTACATGTCTTATAGTTTTGGAGCAAAGTTAAGCTCTTACTCGGCGAAGCTGGGAAGAAAGCAGATAGCACCGAAAATGCACTTGCTTTGCTTACCAATCTGCATTCTCTCTTGGCACAGTGGTCCATCTATTTTGACTTGGACGGTAGTGGCAAGGTACTGATAGAGGTTCGATTGACCATATTCGGCTAATGGTTCCACAGAGTTGCGCATGCGTGCGAGGACACGACCTCCTCAGGCGGACCCTACTCTCACTCTCGAGTCCCATCTGTCGCCGCGTCACAATCGTCAGCCCTGTACCTGTCTGCTGGGTGAACCGCTGTCTCAGGGAGATGGCACCATTCCCGAACCCCACATCATATATTTCACCATCCACCGGCTCCTTGGGGATCTTGCTTGGATGATAGCGGGTGCGGAACCGGCATTCTTCCCGGCAGACAGAGACGACGACCAGGCTGTTGATGTGTTGTCTGATGATAACTTGGCTCTGGTCTATCGTAACCTTTATTGGGAACGACTTCAAAGTGATGAATGTTTGGAGCACTGAAGCGGCGACTCGCAAACATATGTTTGGGGATATGTGCGATGCTATCTCGGCGCTCTTTCCAAAACACTCTTTGCCAGGCTCTCTGTCCCTTCCTACTTAGTTAGGGACTCCCGTGAGTAGGTAATGATCGGATCGATGATCGTCACCTATCGAGTAGCAATGGAAGCGACTCGCGATCTTTAAACAATGGCAGCCGTGAGGATTGAGAAGACCAACAAGACGATGGCGTTCAATAAAGTCGAGCATGGTAGGAAGCCGCCTTTCCTTCAGAATAATGTAATCGAATCGGTCCATACCTGCCCGATCAGGCACGCGCCACTGGCATGGTGAGTTAGCAAAAAGTGCGTGCCTATCGCAGGTTTCTTTCCGACCTGAACGTGCACACACAACGCAGTGCTGGTACTTTGCCGAATCGGATCTCCTTCTTTTGGAATATGATTTGAATCCAAGTCTTTGCTATGTTCCAAACGGACAGCTGCACTAAGACGACTATTCCGAGCCCCACATCATATGTTTCACGATCCACCGGCTCTTTGAGGACCTTGCCTGGATAGTGAGAGCTTTCCCTGCAGACAACGAAGGTTCCTTCTTCGTCAACTCAGAGGGTCTTCTAATGATATGATGTTTGTTCGCAGGTGCTCTGAATGTTATCATCGCAACCCCGAATGAAACCGACGAGAACGGGGCACTCTCACTATCCCATATCTTACCGAAGACATTTGAATCGATGCGGAGATAGCGAAAAATGATCATGATGGGACTTTCGATTTTATTTGTTTCGAGTCGAGTGACTGATTGAGCATCCCGCTGGACGTTCGCTAAGAATACTCGTTTCGCAAATTCCTACATGTCGATTTCGCAGCGGTATCTCCTCCCTTACATATGACAGCTCACTATCAAGAGCACGTGGGTGAAGAGAACGTTGATGGTTTACGTGTACATAGCCATCGTCGAAGTGGGTAAGGCGAGGCGAGGCGAGAATGGTGATTTTGAGGGTATCAGAATGGCAGGATCTGGGTCTGGTTCGAAGGCGATTGGGGGATTTGTCTCTTCCATCGGGATGCATCGCAACGGTGAGATGGCTTCCCCGGATTGTCCTCGGAATGGACAATCAGTTGGAATAACCGCTGCCGCCGGTGCAAGCTCTATAATCATGATGCAGGTTGGATGCAGGAAGATGAGTGTTGAGGTGGGTAGTGTTCCGTGGTCCGTAGAGCTGACGTCCACGACTCCGCTCAGAGAGAGGATACCGCTAGCTTTAATGCGAAAGTGACCAGATGGACTTAGAGTCGGAACCAAAAACTAGTATGGTAGGGATAACAGTAACATTGCAGAGTACCAGGTAGTATGGAGCATGCAGTATATGCACTTAACACGACCAAGCATCTGATGATCTCGGGACAGTGAGAACATGCTCCACATCTGCATCACTTGGCCAGAGTTGTGGCCTCAGTGCCTCACTGATTATTTTTGGGCCATGTTGAATGAGATACCATCTTTCTGTCTCTTACCATTGCCATGATTATCATGGCACAGCCTTGTTTTAGATCATCTAATTTGGTCAGGATCTGAGCTCACAACAAACTCCTGAAGTTGGCTATTTTTGAGTTAGCAACAAGAGGTATGCAAATTTTTTTTCTAAGGCACACTGTTGTTTTTCAGGATTAAGGTCTTGAGGAGACCCCCCCCCCCCTTGCCCCTATAGCTATATAGAGGTATATTCCCACACCTAAACAGGAAGGTGCACTACTGCCACCAACTAAAACCTGTTCCACTGCCTCTTACCACCACCCACTCATCCACCAGCATTCTATTTGCACCCATCACTTTGCCATCACTTAAGTTGTGGGTTTTTTTCATCCTAAATTTGGATGTCAACTGTCAAGTACATACCAGTTGCTATGTCGACTGCTAAATCTCACTAAGACAGACCCTATTTGGCTTCAATAATGTGTGCCAAGGCCTGTTGACTCATATCAACCAAACAGTCAGAATAGTGTGCTAGACCCATCTGACCCCCTAGTGAAAGTGGGTATGCCATATTCCAATACAATGTCCAAAAAGGCAACTCAATACCCTGCCAAAGTTCACCACAAAGGTCTTTGCCTGAGGTCTGCAACTTGGTTCAAGTCATTTGAAGCTCTCATTGGCCAATTTTTTCAAAAAAACTGATAGCAAATATCTGGCCACCACTGCAATATTTTAACAGATCAATGTCTGTCAAACTCAAGGGGCCTCCAGACTGGAAATCCTGCACCAGACATACGTAGGTAGGTCCACCAGGTAGGTCGCTAAAAGTTTTGTCCACATACCTCAAATTTCTTCCTTCTGAGCTTCCACTAAGCTGTATTAGTTACTGAATGGGATCTAGTACAATTCTGTTCTTCTATACACTGTCTGAGACATTCTCAAGACATTCTGAGACTTGTCCGAGACATTCTGAAACCAATTATGTAAGCATAACACCCAGCTGTTTTTCAGTGTCTGGGTGGTTCCACAAATGGGGGTTAAAAAACACATCCTGCACATTCTTAAATGTCAATTAATATATTGCTATTGTATCCAGAGGAACTGAGCTGATTGTAGCTGCAGGGGCAGCATCGAGCAGCGACAGAGCCTATTTTAGGCAGGTCACATGACCTTAAGGTAGGTAGGTCCTAGTCCTTAAAAAGTTAATCAATGTGCGGTTCTTAAGTTTTTCCTTTCCAGAGCCCCTTGGTCAAACTCTTGTTAACCTTGAATATTCTTATCTCATACTTAGTGCATCTGTACTGATGCTATTGTGGTGTGGTGGGCTTGGGTTATATATCAAAGTGTGCTCTCTGGCCTCTCCCATATGATCCTTGCTTGTATCTCAGTCTGCCACCTTTCCCTGCTTTACTGATTGTGTACCTGTACATTCCTGGAGGGTGCCTCTCAAATCAGAGTTGGACCACCATTGCTGTTGTTGTTGCTACACTGAACAAAATATGCTTATCTGTTGCATGTAAAAGCTGACTCCAGTCAGGATGTATCACATACAAATGAAAGTTTTCCAGAAACAAAGAAAATCTACCCAGGTTAAACAGGCCTTGTATCTTCTTGTAGCATCTACAGGCATTATTATAGTGCGGTGGGATCTTTGCACTGTCCTCATAAAATCCTGTCCAGCCATCCTTAATTCAATCTCCTACCCTATATGTCTATGACTAGGCCAAGGCCATGTACTGTACTATTGTAATCAGTTGAGCACTATTCAATCAGTTCAGCCTGATACCATGATACCATGATACCATGCATGGCAGCAATGAGTCTCAGTTGCATGCCTAGTGACCCTGAAGTAAACAAGAGGAGATTGGGGCAACTTCTGAATGTTTAGTATTGGTCTCAGCACCTTGGACTTATGTGTTAATCTACATTGAAGTTATAGTAACCAGGCATTCAAGTAGTTACACAGTATTCTTTAAGCAGTTCTACATTGGAGCTTTGGTACTGATGGTGTTCTGGGTGGTTACACAGAACCTTATAGGAGTTGCCTTATTTGGAAGTTGTCATAGATCTATGTAGTGGTTTTATAACTGGCCAGAAGCTTATTTTTTGAAAATTCAGCCTGCAGTGAGTAGCTGAATCTGCTGATTTTGAAGGTTAGATGACCAAAGTAAGAGCAATTACAACATTAATTCTCATCAATCAAAATGATTTTTGCACAGTTTTTCAAGCCCTTTCAGATAGTGATGACAAATATCACATAATCATTCTCATGATAATAAAAATGAGCTTTTGACCAGTTATTAAAACACTACAGAGATCTATGATAACCTCCAAATAAGGCAACTCCTACTGGTGCTCAACCACAATACCTCTTTGCATAAGTTCACAACTTGGTTGAAGTCAATTGGACTGAGAAAAGCAATCTTTCTTAAAAAACTCATATGACATATTTTTTGCCACTACTGTTCTTCTATTAAAGCAGCTTTGTGCAGTGAGATGTGTTTGTAGAGTGACTGGCTTCTATTCATGCTGCGGACTTTTTTTTTGCAATGATTCAAAATCTTCAGTTGTCAAGAACAACAGATGGCTCCATACATTAAAAGAGTCTTACCATATTGCAAGTTCAGTTGAACAGAAGGCTGATTTGTCAAATTGTAACCCAGTAATACATTGAACTAAGGACAAGCACAGATGTATCTGCAGGTTATCTGCATCCTTACCTGTGGGTTTTTATTTTTCAATAATCAGAACCCACATCCTCACAGGTATTTTGCCACAGGTACCCACACCTGTGGGTTTTTCCTGCAGGTACCTGTGACCAAGATTACATAATATTTGACCTAAGTTCTAGGCTGTTTAAGATCGTTCTTGTACTTGAAATAAGGATAGTATCATATTTCATCTCAATATAAATCCAACAGAGAAAACATTTTATACTAAAACACTGATTAATCAAGTCAATAGGCTTCCTTTTGAGGTGAATCTAGCACAGGTAAATAATACCTGTGGGTACCTGCAGGTTTGTGGTCTCAAAATTGAGACCTGCATCCTCCAACATTTGCACAGACAGGTACCTGCAACTTGCAGATGCGGATTTTGCAGGTTTTCCCATGGATAAACCCATGGGTACCTGTCAAAAACCCATATCCTTGCTTGTCCTCAATAGTAGAGGCTCACTATATTGGCAACAGTTCTACCCAACCATTAGCCACCAAGGCATCAAATGGTAAAGAGTCACCATAATCCAGGTAGTGGGGTGCTCCAAGCAAATAGACAAACAAACTCTGAACAGTTTGAGCCCCACTGCCTAGCACAAAACCCAAAGGGGTAATCAATCCAACTCTTCATTTGTGCCCCAACATGTTGCTGGATGGCCAGAAGCCTGCCAAAGGTATCTGGCATTGAGGAGCTAGCTAATTTAGCTCAAATCAATTTTGGCTCCAGCATTGTGCCATCCAGCTTGCCTCAATGCATGCCCAACTTCAACATTGACATGTTTTCACTGTTGCTTGACCTGGCTTTGGAAAGACTCTCACATCCTTTTTACCACTTCTATTCAATGCACTTTGCACTCTAATCATTGTAACACCACTTAATATCTTTGGAGAAAGAAACTGTTGAAGTGATGGTATTGCAGGGTATCCACTGGGAGCTGCTGCTTGCTTTCTTCCCTGCAGACAATGAGGATGATGATGCACCTGAAGCTGGCATCTTGTCTTTATTGTAAACATTATTGAGGACAACTTAGACAATCATCAACTATAGATCATGACACATAGATGTACATAAGTGATCTGTATGCTCAAAATTGTACCATTGATTTACTGTGCTATTGTATCCTCAAAGAGTTGACCAGGCTTTTATAGTCTGATGGCTGCTCTGATGGATGATGCCACCCAGGTGTGCTCTTAGCATCTGATGATGACTATCCAAGATCAATCTCAAACATTCAAACACCTCATAATGTTATACACATCATGGTATGTATCCATTCAGATCTTCCAACAATATAAGCCGACTGACTTCAAAGGTCTTCGGTGCCCAAGAATGATGTGACAAGGACAACCTTCTCGAGTGTTTTTTGCAGGTGCTCTGAATGTTGTCATCGCAACAACAGGTTCAAAATGAAACCGATGAGGACGGGGCACTCTCACTTTCCCATAACTGAAGATGTTTGCATCGATGCGGAGATAGCGAAACATGATGATAGGACTTTGAACAATGTGTGATTCTACTTGTTTCGATCAAGTTCCGCTTCGATTGAATGATGATGGCTTGCCGTGAGTTAGATTTAGATCATACAGTAAGAGTCAATTGGCTCGCATGTGAAAAAGTAAAATCTAAGGTCCATCTTCAGCCGCTATATATACGTCCATCAAGCATAATGACTGAGAGCGCCGCCAAGTCCCAATCCCATTTTTACTTGCATCGGCTTCGGCAACTCACTGCAAAGACAGTTGCTCAGATTCTCCGGGTCGAAATGCATTCTAGCATTTCTTAAAAAACTGGATGATTCCTCTATCTCATCATCTACCGGCTCGTTCTGAATATTTTACAGATAAAGTAGATAAAAGCACTCTCCGTCTATCCCGGCTTTTGAGGTGTAGATTAAACGCAGCGCTTGCTCCACCATGACAGATACTGCGCTTGGTTCGGAGACAGCATCAAATAGGACGTTCGTCCCGACTCGGATCAGAAAGTGTGAATAGTCCTACGGGAGAAGATCACATTTACTTAATTAATACTGAGCAATACAGTCATGCATAAAAGTAAATCTAACGGCCCCCTTCTCATGCCAAGAATTAAACACACAACACACACGATCCACAATCATCTTTTCAATCTGCACATCTGGACTTGCGGATGTATTCACCACAACGAAATGGATTATTTCCAAAGCTGTGAACGCAGGTCCTGAAAGGATATCTGCTAGATGTACGAGAAAGGGTTGGTCGAGGTGGAATTGTCGAGAGGATTTAAAAGCAATTTGCAAGAAGCGGAGTTGGGCTGGGGATGATGATGGTATTTTGGATAGAATTGATGGCATCCAAGAAATGAGTCCGAGGACTCTAGAGGGGCAAGAGAGGTTTAGATGTTGGATTGCTGTGCTTTTTGAGAGGTCGAGTGAGGAGATTGTGTTATCTGATGCGATGTCCACTTGATAAGATTTAATATAGATGCTCAGAGGAAGAGATGGAAGGTACTTACGTCCTGATTTAATGTCGAGTTGGTGAAGACGTGGCCCTAGAGCACGTAAGAGGTGTGAGGCCTCCGAGGAATAGGATGTATGAAATCCTATTTGACTGAGTTCTGAACGGTTGTTGGGAGACACATCCTCGTAAGATTTCCAGTTGACGTTTTTCCGGAGTGCAGAGCCGCAGCCTTGGAGGGAGACTGTGCAAAGTCCAGAAGACAACGTGAAACAAGTCAATGGGGAAGACGGAGATGGAGGGGCTACTATTGAATCGCTGAAATAAATACTTTCAAAAGTGGCACTCTTTAGTCGAACAAAGGGAGTTAAGAGTGCGGTAAAATCGTGTTGTGTTGGGAAACAGACATTTTGTATTTGGAGAGAAACAATGTTTCGCATGCGTGACAAAATCGAAGGCACGTTTGAACCCAGAAGCGCCCAATCCAGCCGTTCTAATGCTAGCTTGCCGACATGAGCAAGTTTTGAGAAGACGACAGAGATGATGTTGAGCTGATGAGAGGTCCACGGGTATGATATACAGCCAAGCCACCTGACGCGACGAACACAAGGGAAGATTGCTTCGCAAGAGAATGCGACACCTATAAAGGTCGCTAGCAATCCCACAGTGGTGGGTGAAATGCAGACGTTGGCGAATAAGTGGGTTGCGGTTCGGAAACGCCATCTCTGACAGACTAGATTGCAGGTGCGCAGAGCTGCTTTATCATCGCACAACTCGTCTATAATCGCGTCTTGCAATTCCAGTGGTAAGACGGGAAAGAAACGAGTAAGGCGCTTGATGGAGCGTGAGACATTGTCGGTAATTAGTTCCTTAGAGGCAGGTTAGCAGCGCTAGGAGGTGTTGTGGTAGGACGTACATTGCACATCTCGAACAGAGTATGAGAGTGAGAGGGAAGTTGGGAGAACGGAGGAAACGTTATGGGCCAAGACAGGTATAAGACAGATGGACCGGATGAGGTGTAAAGGCGGTAAGGCCTTGCAGCCCGATCTATGAGCGCTGAATGTTTACCGTTCTTCGGCAACGGACATTTGGCAGATGCCAAAGCTCGATTTCAACGTCAGATGATTACCAGATAAAGCAAGTTGCGGTACTTTGAAAATCAAAGATAGATAACAAGTCTCAGGCCATTTCATTTCATTCAGACAGCAAGGTCAAACTTCTCTCAACTCCGGAAGATGACATGTTCCTTTTGAGATGCGTGGGAAACCCGCGGAAATATCAGATAAGCAATGCGATGACGCGATCATTACTCAGCAATGGAAAACTACCACCAGCCCAGCTCGACTGAAGAGTTCCAGCAGGTGCTGTCCAGGGATCTGAATCGTGTTTCTGTCATAAACTTCTGGGCACACTGGGCTGAGCCATGCAAGCAAATGAACCAAGTCGTATTCGAGCTCGCTAAGAAGTACCCGGCCGTTTTGTTTTTGGATGTAATGAGCCTGTTGGAGCATTCTGATTTCCTGCCGCTCATCATTCCTTAGGTCGAGGCGGAGGCGCAGCCAGAAATTGCCGAATCATTTGACATTGAAGCTGTTCCTGCCTTCATTCTTCTTCGGGTATGCATTCCTCCGACAAGACGCAAGTTTTTTTACACAAACGTGGCATTTCTAGGGACATACCCTCTTGGATAGAATATCAGGTGCTGATGCCCCCGCACTCACCGCCGCTGTAGCCAAACGTGCAGCAGCACCTTCCATCGTGCCGTTGTCTAAATCAGACAAGCTTCCTGCCTCCGGTAAAGTGAAATTTGAATCCCCCGAAGAGCTCGAGGCGCGTATGCGTGCTCTCATGAACCAGAGTAAAGTCGTGCTCTTCATGAAAGGCTCCCCGAAGGAACCACAGTGTGGCTTTTCTCGTCGCATTTCAGCACTTCTGAATGATCAAAACATTCATTTCGCTCATTTTGACATATTGCAAGATGAAGCGGTACGACAGGGTATGTCTTAACTGCGATGTCATTCTCGGAATTTCCTATGCTCCCATGTAGGTCTAAAGAAGCTGAACAATTGGCCAACGTTCCCGCAGCTGATCGTTAATGGAGAGTTGGTCGGAGGCCTAGATATTGTCCAGGAGATGGTAGAGAGCGGAGAGCTCAAAGAGATGATTGCTTAGATGTGATGTATTGTATGTATGTTGTACAACCTGTCTGGTTTATCGAACATCGTTAGGCGTCAACTTGGACTAATGGGGACGAGGTTGTGTAGCATGCAGCTTACCAACCTCGCGGACCGCCAAACATACTTATGGAACCATCTCCTTCCTGACCGCCAATTACCGGATTCCATGGCTCGCAATCGACAGAAATTTCCCTTTTGTGCCTTTCTCCGGTTTCGACGGTGTCTTAGACCCTCTATTTGCCCTGATCGCTGTTTATCGATCTTGTAGTACGTGCATTTCGAACAAGGTTGGAAAACCCAATGAATTTTAACACGGATTCGGAGCTCATGGTACTTCCCGAAAGGGTCCGTGTCGTTCGAATTCCTTATGGTATGTAAACCCCTCCCCAGATCGAACAATGCAAGGTTCCGAGTACGTACATCATGATGAACACTTGAAAACATACGTCTGCAATCATCGATGACGATGAATATTAAGAAGCAAAACACATAAGCTCCGAGACTAGATCGAGCTCACTATAGAGCCCTCTTTAGATCTACCAAATCTTACCGTATCAACAACAATACCGACGGTCAACCTAAAACATCAAGAAGGCGAAGCTTCGCGACTTCCGGAGAGATTCATAATATCGGAGAGATCTCGGTACTTGGGACGAGTCTTAACGTACAAGAACTTGCAACTTTGAAACATGTCCATCATGATTTTAATGTTCGAGGGGATGTTCTGATTTCCGAGATATGTTCATATCTCTGATTGGAGTTATAGCCCTCCGAGCTAGTCGGACCTGAGGAGCGGAACTGAAGCGACTGTCTTATCTTGTAGTCAGTTTTCTCAAGTCCAAGATCTCTGCCGAAGGATAGTTGAATCGTGCCGGATGATCGTATTATCTCCGTAAACATACATCCTACTGCTTTTCTTTCTCTTTCTCTTTCTCTCCTTCACTTCCATTCATACGATTATGCCCAAGATCCAGATGTTTATACTCCTTCTTAACATCAGTAAAGAATATCGGAAGGGCGATTGCGCAGAGTGTACATGCGACGGCCTAAAAAAGGACTTCGAGTCAATACACTTCTACATTGGAGAAAGTGAGCACGTACCGCTGCCACGAATGGCCAGATGAGATTGGGATCATTCATAACAGGGTTGATGATCTCGAGAAGCGCAGATGATAGTGCTGAAGCGAACAATACACATGCGTAGACAAGACCCTTCATCCGGGCCGGGGCACGAGTATATGCAATTTCGTCTGTTTGGAGATGAGCGTCAGAATCTCCGCTACCGCGGCGAAGGCAAACACATACATGAAGTCACATTAACGAACAGTTCTCCTATCGCAGGAAGCGAGTAAATTGGGATTTGCCACCACAAAGAGATTGGAGAAGGCTCAAGGCATGTTGATGCTTGGAATCCACACGGACTTGTATGATAAACTCTCCTGTTTTTGAGATTAACCAACAAAATCCGTGAGGTAAGACAAGTACTTGCCATTGTAAAATCGCACCAACGACCATAGCAAACGCAGCGAGCATGAATCCAGTACTCATCCTTGCCATCGCAGACGGTACCCAACCCCACCTCCTCAACGTCGGGTAGATAACAAAGTTGAGAAGCGGCGCAAAAACGACAATAGTCAATGAGTTGAAGTTGCTAATCAAATCGTTCGGCACCCCGTTCGCAGTCAACGAAGCCGCTTGAGAGGTTTGCACAGAACCAAAACCGCCATCAGCAATAGCGAAGATGGGGATGAAGAGGAAAATTTTGCATGCAGAGATTGAGCGACGGACTTCATCCACGAATTCATCGTCCCAGGATATCGAACCTTTCTTCCTCTTGTCTTTTTCGCCACTCGATTCGTAGTCGTGAACTTCGATGAAGCTAGGTTTGGCGCGGTTCCAGAAGCGATCTCCACCTTTGAAAGCGATTTTCCATCCTCCGTTGGAGAAACAAGTCTTGATAACTCGCATGGCTTCCAAAACGACCGAACCTTGAGGATCGTATTTAGTGAGTCGGCGCCAGCCGTACCAGAGCACAGGGGGCATGATCATGTAAATAATCCCTGGTAAGAGATACGCAAGCCAAAACCCAACACTTCGTTCCGCTTCGGTGGTTGCGATTGCGAAGAATGCACCGATGTTAATGCACCAGTAGAATATCAACAGATATTTCGAAATCGTCAGTGCGGGGTCGACAATGACCTTCTCTCCCGTTTTGAGGGTCTTGATCACTTGTTTGTCGATTGGGCTTTGATCGCAGAGGAGAGGACCTAGACTTGGTTTGATAAATCCAGCTGCAAAGGCTAGAATCAGGAGGGCGATAATGAAAGGCCCGATAGCATGACCGCTTGCTATAACGGAGGGGATTGCTGGTATTACCAACAGGACGTGCGCTATTGCCCCTACAGCCGTTCCACTAGGCGAGAATGAGGTCGTATCCAATATTAAAAGACAGCCTTACATGCAGATAGTTTTGAAACGACCCCATTTTGTGTCCGCAACAATTCCTCCGAGGATGGGAACTACGCTCGGATTATCAATCTGGGTGGATTCATCGTCACGACGACCTTACCTGTATAAGCCAAAAACGTGAATAATGTCGTTAGAGCTTGAGCTGTCTCAAGACCCAGACCCAACGCTCCAGCATGTTCATTCAATCCTTGTGGTCCATGCGCTACAGCACCAGTTCCGGAACCACCTTCTGGAAGAGGCTGCTGAATGAAATTCGAGAACGGTCCTGAAGATCCATAATAACCTTTATTGTTCCCATGAGCAAATGAAAAGAATGACAGGTGGGAATACGTACTGGCCCTTTCAGCAAACTCGATAAGACACATTGCAATGGCTACTTTTGGCATTGGCGCGGCTACTTTGCGAAGTGTGGCGATTTCCTCCTCGGTAGGTTCGCGACCGTCGTGCTCGAATTCTCCGCTGCTACCAGAGGGTGCACCCTTTTCGATATCCTTGAGGTCTTCCTTCTCCAAACTGGCTTTGGAATCGACATGTACTGGGAGACCTGTCGCATCCAGGCCACCGGAAGCTTCGTAGTCCAATGTTATTGGTGCTTGGGATGCTGTTATTTGAGAAGAACATATATAAGAGGACTCTTGCGGAAAGATTTGTACGAACCCATCGTGTCGAAGATTCAAACCACCCTCTAAGGACAGGTAGGTCGGTGGTGAAAGGAAAGAATCAGAGAAGCATATGTCGCAAACTTCCTTCCTTATCACAAAAAGTCAAGTGATGCTTATTATGGCGTCAACTCAATGAGATGTCTTCATCATAAGTTGGCGCAATGTGCTTACCTTGGCAGGAACAGAGATAACGACAGATAACGCTTTCGGCTAGCAGACGACAGCGTGACATTG
>QLOY01002941.1:0-19087 GCA_003313965.1 Megacollybia marginata
CGTCATATCTTGGCCCAGTAAAGCTGAAATGTCTGCAAGCCTGGCCAGGCGGCGCAGAAGTTGCGTACCCTTGTCTGTATGCACATTGATTGCATTGAACAGTAAGGGAGCGTCATCTTGGCCCCTTTGCATTGCTAACAACACCTCCACAGACCACTCATACCACTTTGAGATACCCCCATGGTGTGCAAGCCAGTCATGAACCTCCCGGGTGAGTTCCTTCAGCATCTTGGTGAATACCTCATTTGTAGGTTGCTCTGCTGGTTTTGGTTCCACTGGCTTTTCAGAGACTCTCTTTTTGTGAGAATTAGCTGTCGTATCCTTAGACACTGCCTGATGAGCCTCCTCCCGTGCCTCTATGCATTTCTGCTTGCCCTGGAGCTGATAATGCTCTTTGGACTGTGCTTTCCGCCGTTCTTTGTGCCTGTAGTCTGTGAGTATTGCATATAATCAATGCGTGTTTCTATACTAACACTTGATAGTAGCGCTGGTCTTTGGTGAGCCGACCAGAACTGTCGCCACGTCTGGCCATGCTGGAGAAAGCGGACCCAGTGACCTATTATTCGTATGACTTCAAATTTTTGAATACACAATGTTTGTGGCTCATAATGATAGAATTCAACACAGTCGAGATGATAAGTAAACTATTCAGTGGGATGTTGTACACAGATGGCCTGATTCATAACAGACTTCCCGAATACCCTTCAGGCCTCAAGCTCAGTATTATGCCACTGAATCTGACCTCCTCCATACCCAAGTCCGATGCTCCATGCTTCGTGACTGTAAGAAAAGTATGTAAGGTTAAGCTCTGTGAGACATTGATTCACTTACCAATCCAGATAAACGCCGGGCTTGATCCCTCGCAAGACTGTAAAGGCTTCAGTCTTTGTTCTTGGGACATTAAATACATTCGGAACTCCCGTACGATTGAGAACCATGGCATATTGTTGAGCAACGCACAAGTCCGAAAACCCTTTGAACATCGCTAGTGGCTGGCGAGACTTGTGGATTTGGATATTGGTTTGAGGCCAATTGTCTAGCACGGAGGCCTTGCTATCCATGACAATAAGGTAGGCCTCGAATTGCAGATGCCCACCACCAGCTGGGACCCGTGTTTGTCCTTTGGCATCGACAACGGGGCTGGGGACACTGCTGTCAGAGAAAAGCTGAGTGAAGAATTTTTTATTGGCCTTGAATTCAGTGTCCCGCATAGCAGCCTCAAATTCGTCCTCATCAAAACACTGGTCCCCCTCCCAGAATTCTTCCTCACTGTCCATTGTTGGATGCAAGCCACGTACTTCTGTGGTAAGATTATCGAGTCGTGCCTGGTGATCTTTTTGTTCTATGCGGAGTACTGCACAAGTGTAAGTGGAATTACTGGTGAAGACGTTAACTTACAGGCTATATCTTGCAATAAGGCTTTGGGGCTGTGATAAATTGGTGTGAGGCCTAAATTTCAGATTTTGATTTGCAGTAGGTAAGAGAAATTAAACTTACTATGTCGCTTGACTTTTTCTTTGTGTTTTCCTGTGTGTACTGGTGATGAAAGTGGTTTGTGATTGGGCATCTTGGTTTTGTGATGATCGGTTTCCAATCAGTGTGACATAATTGCATAATCGATATGGCGATGCTGCCCGCCCCCTGCTCTAGTGCACTCTACAGTGTATGGCGATGGTAACTCAGTAACACCAATAAGTCAGGTAAGTTTTTTTGTTGACTGCGACTGTACTGGGATGTCTCAATATTATCACAGGCCTCCTTTTGCACCCTCACCAGTCGAGAATGCAACACAATGGCCCAGGTTCCCGCCTCTCTACCCGCATTTTCCTATCAACAATATGCTGCAGTATGGGCATTCAGAAATGCGGAACCCATACATGAATCCTTCAGAATTCGACATGTCTTTTTTTTCTCCTGCTATGGCACTACAACATACTCCGTCACCTACACAGAGCCCGCGTCTTCCATATGTGCATCAAACGCCACGTCTATCTGCACAGCTACAGTCGCCTCACCAAGCATTGAGCCCCACGCCAGTCTCCCCACTGTTGCATCTTTCTGCACAGTCTCCCATTCAACTCCAGCATGCCAAGTCACCCCCGCCGATGTTTACTCATACCCTAGCACCAGAGTTGCCTTCGCCTGACTCTGGTGACCATACTGATCAAATGTCTTTTGCTCCGCGGGCACCTGAGGCTCTAACTCAGGCAGAACGCCACCCTGACTTACCTACGCAACTGCCTGCTCATCCTCGAGGCAAGAACAAGCTGACTGAGCAGCAGAAGAATGCAAGGAATTTTGCATCAGATGCTAGACGAAAACAACGCGAAGCACTGAGTGAGGCGGTCTTTGCGTTTCTTCAGCGAAGATAGAAGAGCTAGCTAACAACCATCATGTAAAGGTGGATCATGTTCATGCTAAAATACAGCACCTTTCCAAACTGCAAAGCATGGACCGCCCTTCACTTTTCCAAGCTACGGTGCATCGACTGGGCGAGGATCTCAATGTTGGTAAGTAAGAGTGTTGGCATTGTTTGATCTGCTTACTGTTGTCTAGACCTTCCCCCCGGCTCACGCTACAAGATGAACGAACTTCAAAGGATGGTAACTGCGGAGCCATGGAGAATATGGGGAGTTGATGGCAGGGAGGAAGGGTATGTACACTTTGATCCTAACAATTTGTCTTCGGATGTGGACGACGATGACGATACAGCTGCAGAAAAGCGGAGACGACGTAACATGAGGGAAAATCTAATCGGCGAACTTATAGAGCATCGCAAGAGGAGAGCAAAGGGTACCCAAATCACACACAGGGGTACTGCTCATGACATTGAGCAGACAAAGAGTCTGTTGATGACTGAAGTAAGCATCCTTAACATACTGTTGTATGCACGTTGAACTTGTGAACAGGCTGAAAATCTCTACCTTCGAACTGGTGCAATAAGATTTGGATTTGTCACAAGAGGCGGGGTCAACTCCACAGGCCAAGCTGGGTTCTTTGTTGGTGGGCCGGCTGCTGAGTTCTGTAGCACGCAGTTGGGATTCACATTGTGGGATTTGGTGGCTCTGTTTGAGAGCTGGGCAATCCAACGGGATATCAGTATGTGTTGATATTCTATTTTAAAGTATTAACATGCTAGTTCAGATCCTGGGCGATTGTCTGAGGCTAACAAGCGCCAGGAATGCACAAAGATGATTGCCGTCTCACTGAGTAAGCACCACCAGTGTTCAGAAGATGTACTAATCATTGTACAGAGCTTATTACAAAAGATTCAAAGGTGACGATGAAATACAAGTCATACGTCCCCAACATTGTCATGAAATACGAGGTGATGCTTGTGAACTGGCCCGAGGGTGTGCCGTTCCAAGCTCCGTCTGAGATGTCATCAGTAAGGTCAGTTGACATGCTACTTGAGGCACTGGGATCTGGGAAATGCAAATGGCAGCGAGCATCAAAGAAGGATGTGAAGAAATTGGTTGATGAGGCAACAAGTGGTGGGCGTCCATTAAAAGAGAAGCGGAAGCAACGTAGTGACTGAGGCAAAACTCATAATCACATGCAAGGTGGAGAGTCCAGTAGGAAGAGGCGTCGTATTTCCAACGATAGAGTAGCCAGTAGTGATGACAATGCTAACTAAATTACTAAATCACTATCTTATGCGATATGGCCTACGTGATACTATTACACAATGTCTAAGTGTCACTCAAGTTCTGTTGATACAAAGTGCTACTTTAGCCATCTTTAAGCACCCTGGTGGTGTAGCGTGGAAACCCCTTGCGTCCAAATCGACTTTGATGTGGGTGTTCCCCTTCTGTATAATACCAGTAGGGCCGGTTGAAACCGGCAGAGCCCGCTACTTTGCTGTCTATATGCTTATGGACCATGTATCGTCAACTGTTATATATACTATCAAAAAAAATTTAGCGAGTTACATCATTTGTTGCTTGCTAGAATAATTGTCTGTGGTTTAGCCTGAATATTATAGTCCCAGTAGTATACTAACTGAGAAAAGAGTGCCTGCAGAATCATTAATCAGGGCCATGACCATAGGGCAAAGGATACCTGCATCAGGCATTGGATTGTGGGAGGTAGGGGTCAACAACAGCATTGGAGAGGATTCCATCGATGGTACGCGAGTCAGGAGGCAATAGTTATTAAAAGCAAATCACGGGCAACTGATTGCTATATTGAGTAACGGTCGTAACTAATATTGCGTAAAAAGCCAACCTAAAGGGGATGCGTCAGATCGCTGGATCTTGAAATAGGGCGCATTTAGACCCACTACTAAAGTAGCGGGAATAACCGAATGTTTGGGCGTATTAGGTGACGGTTGGGAGATGATGAAAATGGTCGGACCGGTCGAAGTAGACCAAGAACGTGGGTACGCACTGGGCCTCCATTGGACAGCCTCTCCACTCTGCTCCATCGTCTTTTCATCCGTGAGCTTAGACAGCAGGCCGTATGGCACCTGCCTTACTAGTAGGTGGAACACACGATGTCAAAAAGTCGTGACCGTTGATTCGGATCTTGCCATCCGTCAATCTTTTCTTCCAAAGCTGTTATGCTGGTCAAACAAACCTTATATTGGGAATCACATAGGCGCCAACCTTGGGAAAGCCCTATTGCCTTTATATACCTTTGTACGGAACGTCTGCTTTCGTCCATCAGCGCATATGCATCAGCTGTTCAACAGATATCTGCTGTAGCAGGGTGGGCATTGACTCTTCGTCCTCCGCCATTAACATCTGGGTTTGTTAAGGACAAGACGGAATGTCGACCGGTAAAACATCCTGGCTCAAAGCCGCTTCTGCATCCACAAAGACCCCAGCAGGGAATTCGGGATGGTTCTTGAATGCCGCGATCCAGATAGCGAAGTTGACTGCTGCCATTGGCGAATGCACTCCACTTCCTTGTTTGAAAGGGCTTGCCTCAACTGCGCAGGAAATTCTGGATATGATACGGGTACATTCATTTAACTTCAGTGCGCCTGAATGATAACTCTATATTCCAGATATCGAACAATAACAGTGACGATCTCAAGGAGCTTGTGGAAGGGACCATTGAAATTATCACCATGGTGCATGAGGCCGTTGCAGCACACGACAACCCATCATCGGCGGATAGTTTTAAAGAGACCTGCGAGGATTTTCAAGAGTGAGCAATTGTCATCTTGAGTTCATGATCTGACTAATGATTCAAATAGATATCTTATGTCTCTGGCTACCGAGATGCGGGGCATAGCCTCGCCGGGTCGCCATAAGATTCGGGGCGCTTTTAAAAAGTACTTGGCTCCAACTGCACTCTATGAGTCGATCACGAAGTATAGGCAGCGTATCGCGGAAATACGTTCCAACTTTGTGGTAAGCCATTACATCTTACGATTGGCTGGCCACTTATCTTGTAGGCCCACGCTGCAATCGAAACTCGCTTACTGGTTTCAGAGGTCGACGACCAAATATCGAGCGTGGCTGGGGACGTCTTGGAAATCAAATCCACTGCCTCAGAAATGCACGAAAGTTTAGGATCAGTATTGTCAACATCTGCTCAAATCAAAAGTGGCCTAACGAATATCCACTTGTCCGCAGTCACCACCCAAAACAATCTCGTCGATATAAGACAGACGTCCACGAATATACAACAGGATATCCAAGATCTGCATGTTCCCCTTGGCATTCTTGACTCGAGAATGACGGACATACACATGGCTCTGAAGGCTATGCTCACTGCTAAGCCAGTGATGTACAATGATGATGTTCGTCCGCACGCGAGAATTGATGTCGCATCATTGACTTTTCCTACCCAGGTTTACTTACTGACTCCAGCTGACATCCATCTCTTCAAACAACTACGGCGACGAAGGCAACTCGTGCATGGTACACGGACCAGCAAGAGCTCTGAAGGCGAGTTCAAGGAGCACTTGGGGAAGGTTGGCGACAGTACAGCCAACAAGATTGTTCGAGTCTATGACGGTTTTAAGGTATGGTTTTCACCTCGATTCTTCTATCTGATTGATCGGTTTTGTTAGCCATGGAAACGGGATCTCGAAATTATATCCAAGTTTCGGTATAACATTATGTTACTGGTGGAGAAAGTGTTGGTGATCTTTGTCTTCAACAGACATCCAAACATCCTGCAGTTGTATGGCGTCTCAAAATCTGTGTCGTTCCCGGCGTTGGTGTTCAACCATTCAGGTACGAATAAGCTTCATTAAGTAGCTTCGTTGCATGCGAGCTCGACCTACAGGGGATCGCGTATCTATGTATAAATTTCCTACCGAGCTAGCTCCCACGGATGGCGTGCGCTTCGAATGCAGGGCAGTAAGTGCTAGTGCTATCTACGAATGAGAGCTAATGTTATTGTATCAGCTTTTGGACTTTAAGGTAAGCAAGCAAGCATATTCGAGTCCTGCTGGTGTTAGCTGACATCTTTGCTACGTAGTCGGCGTTTGATTTCACCCGCAAGTACCAAATTGAATGTGTAAGTAAAGACAGTGTTCATGGACAAGCAGCTGATACATAGATGAAGCAATTCTCTTGGGACAGCGTCATTGTCAACTCTGAGCAAACAATCGTCTTGGACGAATTCTTACCTGTATGTCATTGCAGCAATGTAGCACTTGCGCATTAATTCCAGCACAGGCTGCGCCGGTGGCCAATAGTTGGGCACTTAGCATCTTTGATGAGAGCCATGACAGCACGTCTAGGATGGAATACCTCCCGTTCCAAAATGTGGACCAAGTCTGTCTTGAAAGCTTCGCAATCCCTGGGCCTCTAAGTGAGGTAGACCTCATTCATATCCACGACGCCATTCTTTTGCTTGGCCGCTACGACACCGTACATGAAGATCGGGAAGGACGACTGCGTTGGCCAACACTCTGCTCGGTATATGGATTCAATGAGATGTTGGGATGTCCGACAGCACCCATCAGTGTGTCTTGGAGTGCCCACTCGAGCGACCCATGTTGCGAAACAATTTCAAAGAATATACTTCGGTAAGCTGCCTGCCTTTCTAGGTCTAGCTACTTCATAACGTCACTCAGTTTCAAAATTCCACGCTCAGTGTTGACTTCCGGCTTCAAATCCCGAGTTCAGAATTGCCGTTTCCTGACAGTCGAAGATGAACGGCTCATGTCCATTGCATGGATGAGTCAATCCTGCGGTATCATGAGTTGCCATTCAATAGACCATAGTCAAATTCAGATAGGTTTGCATCCCCTTGCTCTTCTATTGCGAGCCTGAGGTCTTCATCTAGTCACTAGGACTTGGGTTGACTACACGCTCAAATGCCATTTGCTATCATCACCGATTACTGATACTGATACCAGGAGCCTTGCAGACTCTGTGTTTGAGAATCTCTTTCTCTTCGTGGAATTCATAGACCTTTCCGCACACATTCATGAACCGCCAAACATTCGTACTTATCTGTCCTTGGACTCAACTGATTTCTCTGAAGCAGGCAGCGCATCTCTTCATCGCACCCTGGGAATAGCGACTACCATTGATGCCCGACACTACTCGGGAAGGATCAGTTGGAAGTCTCGGCACTACAGGGTTCTGAATCAAGTACAGCAGTTGCATGGTTTTGACTCATTCATGACTGATCACCTTGATGTCCCAGTTTTCCATGTCCACTCACCATCCACTTCTAATTCCAGCATCTCTGAAGTCGGTGCATATATTTCTCCTCTTGACTTTGTAATTCTATTACTATGTAATATGTTCAAGTTATGTTACAGATGAAAATTGACAGTTCTAAACATCAAGCTGTAGCAATGCTTAGTAGTCTTGTAACCAGACCAACAGTGGCAACGAATTTGCTGCAAGTAGACCGGCCACTGTTTCTGAGACTTTTGAGACAATATAAAAGTGTGACCCCAAAAAAGTTTAGGACTGAGCAACCGACCGACCGACCATCTTGATCGGATATACGGAAACTCACATGTGACACTCCGGCGTTCAAGTCGTGGACCGTGCCGTGAATACACTTCCTTCCTTCCTTCCTTCCCTGTCCCACATGTGACACCGTCAACTTCTGCCCGATTCCAAGATGTAGCCGAGGGTCGCCTTGTGTAGCAATGCATTGCGTTCTCAGGCTTGCTGATACGAGGAAACCTAGGACATTGAAGGGCCTAAACTTACTAAGTACAAGCTGTCTAAGCCTCCATCGCGCCGGCATTCTCGTGTTTTGGCATGACCGAAGAACCGACTGAAGAGCTGCAAAATCCAAGGGCTGCCGACTTTCGGTTAGCTCGCCGCCTTTACTAGTCAGAGGTTCTGGTCAGAAGACGCCAGCTGGAGCCAGACTTCTGGACCGGCGCCGGTTAGCGAGCTGACGCCCGATCGCACCCCATTTTTTACTGGGCTCGGTTACAGCTACTTTGATCATGATCTTGGTACGAAAATGAGTCACGAACTCAAAAGATGTGGAAGCTCCTAGCAAGTACTAGTGGAAATAGTGACAGGCTTTGGCACAGGCGCTGGATCTTACGGCAACCTTAACTGAATACTTGAGCAAGCCACTTTTCGGTAATTTATCACAACTCCAAGTCGTGCCTCTAACCTGAATCATGACCACCCGATTTCACAGGTATGATCTTTGTCTTGTCATCCTGTGTCATAGTTTCTCAATTGTTCTTACTAGAAATCCGGATTTTGACACTCTTCAGGTCCACGCTGGTCAAGATGTCCATGGCGACCACTCAAACGGTGCCCGAGCGGTTCCAGTTTTTGCGACCACCAGTTTTTGCTTTGATCCAGAGGTATGTGCCTGTTGAAGTAAACTACTGTTCAACGCATTCAACATTCCTTAGCAAAGTCCAACTCTCTTTGGGCCTCAGTATGTCGAATTTGCTTAGTATCATAAGCTGATACACAAGTCTAAATTCACCTAGGTCAACCGAACATGTATACACTCGCATTTCTAACCCTACGGTCGTACGTATTCGAAACACAACTATTATATGTCAAATTAAATGCAAACAGAGTGTCGTTGAACAGCGCGTCGCTGCTCTAGAAGGGGGCGTCTCTGGAATGGCTACTTCTTCTGGAATGGCTGCCCAGTTTGTAGCTCTGCTTTCCTTGGCACGTGCTGGAGACAACATAGTATCCTCGTAAGTCGAGAAGAATATTACGCCGCAAGCCACTACTAAACCAACTCAAGCGCCTTTCTGTACGGTGGCGTATGTCCATCCCTCAACCTCATCGATACATTTAAATGACATCTTTTCAGACCAGAAATCAGCTTCAAGGCATGCAGCTTGAGTGTCTCTTGAGTTCATCCTTTGACCTTCTTCACCTAGAAACGTTCAAAGGCTTCGGTATCGACGTTCGCTTTGTCTCTTCCGATAATCCAGCCGAGTTTGAGGCGATGATAGACAACAAAACTAGAGCAATTTATGTCGAGTCCATTGGTAACCCTACACTTATAGTCAACCCCATCAAAGAATTAGCTCAAGTGAGGATGCATCGACTGTCTGCTATTGAAGACTTACCTTCTCGCCTCGCAGCTTGCACATTCCCGTGGAATGCCTCTTGTTGTGGATAACACACTCGGAATGGGTGGTTTGTCACTTTTTGAGCTTCCTCGATCTATTCATCAACTGCTTATCCAGGCTTCCTTCTGCGGCCGATTGACCATGGCGCAGATATCATTGGTACGTTGACGCTGAATTCATTCTGTTAAGGGTGCATTTACTCTCAATTTATCTAGTGGAAAGTGCATCAAAATGGATCTGTGGACATGGCACTACAATTGCAGGCGTCGTGGTCGATGCTGGTATGTTGTTTTGTGGTCAGGGTTCGCAGCTATGAATTAACACTGCTCCTGAAGGAACTTTCGATTGGAAGGCTGCGGGAGACAAACATATCGGGTTCAATACCCCGTCGAGAGCATTACAAGGCCGCACCTATGCTGACGTTTTTGGTCGGAATGCCTTTGCCGCTAAGGCTCGTAGCGAAGTTCGGCTTCCCAGGCTTCATTCTCTTCTGTCACGCTAATTGATTCAAGATGATTCGTGATATGGGACCTTCCTTGGATCCCTTCTCGGCATTCCTTCTACTTCAGGGATTAGAAACATTGAGTCTTCGTTCAGAGAGGCACTGCGTGAACGCGCTGCAGCTCGCCAAGTACAGGTTTCTTCCTCGTCTTCCTCTACTACTTTGACTGAACTCCAGGTTTCTCGAGTCCCATCCGACACTCACATCGGTGTCATACCCTGGGTTGGAATCGCACCCTAGTCATGAGCGATCGAAACTCTACATGCGCCCCGGACTATTCGGGGGTGTACTGACGTTCCGTCTCAAAGGAGGCGATACCTCAGCCAATGTTTTCATCAAGAACTTGAAACTAGCCAGCCACCTTGTCAATCTCGGTGAGTTCAAGGCGCTTAGATCTCCAAAGTGTTTGATCAACTTTCCTCTAGGGGATACGAAGACGCTTGTGATCTGTCCAGGTCTAACCACGCATTCACAGTCTTCTGATGAAATTAGGCGCGAGGCCGGCGTCACTGGAGACTTGATTCGGGTGAGTATGCCCCCGCTGATATATAGCGCTGATATCTCATCGGCACCATATGTGGCACGTTCTAACTTCTTTTACTCCAGGTCTCTGTCGGCATTGAGGCAATTGAAGATATCATTGCTGATTTCCAGTATGCATTATCCCAAGTGGAGTCTCAAATTTTATTATGCTCCACCGTCTAACGGCCTTCGTATTCTATTGCTTTGTTCTGATTAAATGACATGCTTCCTTTACTTCTACCTGCTCTGATGCTTTGACACGTCGTCTCATGTATTAATAATCAGGTTTGCACAGAAAATATAGCACGATAGATATATTCCGGACGAGGATGCCCACAGAACGAGATACAGGTACATGAAAAAAAAACCGGAAACGATGATACGTAGATCTAGGCATACGAGAGAATGGCCCTAAGTTCAATGGACTCCCGAAGTGGAGATCCTGCTGGTGTAGTGGAGTCGATGAATGAGCTGTGTGCATTGAAAGTGGTAATGTCTGGGTCCTCCGTCGAATCAAAACTTGTTAATTTAGGAGAACCCTGAGTCACAATAAAACTCTCAAGGATTGACTTACCACTTGAAGATCACGACCTCTTCAGGGGTCATTCCCCTAAGATACACCCATTTGTGGCTGGCATCCCACTTCACAGCATAGGTCTCTCCCGGACCGCCTGGAAACTTGAGTGTCATATGGAATACATCCCTGCTCTTGTTGACTGTGCGGGAGTCTATAAAACCGAGAGGTGTGTCGAATGCCTCATGCTGAATCGGTCGCCAGAGGTTCACAAGCTGGAAGCGGTGCTTCAAGATCTCATGGGCTTCTTCCTCTGGAAAATGACGGAAGACACGGGCTGCAGCCGCTGCTGGTGTTTGATCAATATGCACGTTGAAAACTGGCTGTCGCTTCATAGGAGACTCTTCAGTATCGTCCGGACGGTGTTTCCGGATCGCTGCATATGCATGAGTTCCTACTAGTAGAAAATTTGACAGTGAATCTATTGCTTACTATGATCAAATATATGGACCTTGGATGCACCCGTGAGTGTCTTGAATAATTCAACACTCTCCGGATAATATTCTGCAATGACGTCCTCGTCATTAAGAAACGCAGTATGCTTAGCGGTATTCTTGAAGTACTGAAACCCCGCCTTATCAAATGGATACTGGTCTTCTTTCCCTCGAATATTCTCTATGTCGACAGGGACATTGTGGCGGATATAGTTATGGTCGGTCCTGTCATTGATATTCTTGTAAGCACGGGCACCATCAGGAGGAGGTAGATAGTAAGGCGCAATGGCTTTGACACTGTCAATGAGGATGACCATTGTTTTGAGTGGAATCCCAAATAGCGAAGAAATATCAGTACTTCTATTTGCAACTTGAAGTTATCAGTACGAGGGAACAGTGATTCGATCTGTACATCCACCTCACGCGTGACACCATGGGCCGCACCAATGTTTGAATTGATTTGCTACGGCAACTATTCTATCTCTGTAATTGGATTGATTATTGCCACAGCCCATATATGGTGTCATGCATGAGGTGTACCGTATGTGAGGCGAGAGACATCTTGATCTGTCTAACTCACTGATCATGATCAGTGGAACTTGAACCACTTAGTGGCTTTTCAGCGCTTTAGCGGCTACCCGGGTTCCCTGATTGGCAGGAGAAGCAGAAGCAGATATGTGTGAGTTCTACCATCGCGGTACGAACCATGACTAGGAATCACTCGGCTTGGTATTGAAATTTGATAGACAGACTGACCGCGATAAACATGTTCAAACCATGTCTCTATTGAGGGCGACACTTAGTATCAGTACGCAGCCATTTGACGCCCATTTGACGCCCATTTGAGCAGCCTAGCCGAGATTGGTTACATGAAGGGTTAGACGCTCAGTAACTCATGCGCAACGAATCAGATTTCAATCAGACGCATCGATATCATTGGGGTTAGGGTCAACATTCTTCTTCTAACGCTCAGTAACTCATATTGTACCCAAGTGGAACTGCGCAACGAATCAGATCTTAATCAGACGCCATCGATATTATTGACAACGACCGGATCTCAGCACTGATACACAAAGAGACGTAATTGAAGGTTTAGCGCACAAAGAGACGCTGTGATTGACAGTTGTGTCCTAAAAGAAGACCAGATTTGTAATCGCCTCATGCCGTTCTACAGCTTTCTACAGCAACTCAAAAAATACTTAGCAGCACTCGTGGAATAGCATTTGCTAAACCTATTCTTCCCACCGAAATTCCCTCATGGAGGCATTCAATGCACCAATCGATGAAAACAATGTGCGCCCTACGACTGATTCATCCATCTCGTTACTGACACGCCACGATAGCCTACTCTGCAGCACCAGATGTGGGATCTTCTTCTCGGGGGCCTGTATCCAACCGACCTAGAAGATGCCGTCCAAAAGGTATTGGAACCTGTTGAAGGAACGGAGCGAGTCATCCTAGATCTAGGATGTGCTCCAGGTATATGGTAGCTCTCCTCTCGTGGATTCAGGGCATTCGTTTACCACAGACATACTAGGCCAATCCTGATGGCGGAGAAATTCCCCCAAGCCAAGGTGTACGGACTGGATTACGAATTTGTGCCAGACTTCAAATCGTAAGATAGCTTGTCGTCAATTCTGAGTAAATGACACTGAGATCTTGTGACAGACCACCGCCTTCAAACTACAAGTACTACATTTCACCTTAACAGCGATTCCTGCTTTGATACAATACACAGATTCGTTCAGGCAGATATATTCACCGGCTTGCCCGAGTTCAAGGCAAAGGTCGACTTGCTCCACACGCGTTGTTTGCTAGGTCATGTACATATTTCTGCTTTGCTTCAATCACTTGAGGCTAACAGTGTACCAGTTTCCAGATATCCCCGTGTTGATGCAGACTATTGTCAATTGCCTCAAGCCAGGCATGTACTTCCTGGCACATTATCCTTTCGTGCACTGATGTCGGACATTGATAGGCGGACTCCTTATTCTTTCCGATGCAGACGAAAAGGTTTACAATGACAAAAAGCAGCTTCTCACCCCTCTGCAACCTGACTCACTCAAAGCCGGTCTTAAACCAGTCCATGTAGCTGCAGACGGCCCCGGATCATGGGCAGCCGGGTGGAAGTATGCCTGGTGGTCGTTGGGTGGCAACCACGTCCGAACCAAACCTTTCCAGACCATTCTCACGGAAAACGGAAACTTCAAAGACATCAACTATAAACCTCTATTGACTCCCATCAGCTGGAGCGGCGAGGCTGGAATACCAAGTGGAGAGAAAATTGGTCAGGTCATGAAGTTTCTTCAGCGGGTAGGTATCATAACGTTAATATAGTGAATTTGTCACTCACATTTCATATATAGAGGTACATCAAAAGCAGCAAGGGTGAGATCAAGGATGAAGGCGGCTTGAGCGATGCTGAGTTGCAGGCATGGATTGATAAATTTACAGAGGAGATCGATGCCGGAAATCTCTATTTCTTCTGGCATATCATCTCCGTGTATAAGAAGTGAATATCGCTGTTGCGGTGAATTGTTCTCGGATATGCGGCTCCAAATAAAGATTGTTCTTTTTCGACCACAAGGGCGTGTCAGGCCTAGGACTCACTGGCAGGAGTTCATAGGTAGGAACGTAAAAACAGACAGAGCTTTCCTTACCCTCCAACCACTTTAAGTAAATAAAAAGTGCATGTTAAATTTTGTTGAAAATTCCAAGCGTTTCGTGCCAGTACGTTGTTTCGACAATGGGGAAGCGTCACCTTTGATCGTGGCGAGATCGAAGTCATTGATTACGTCACATACTTCCTCTCCCTTCAAGTTCTGGCGATACATGAGGTTATAGACTTCTATCGCGATGAAGGATGCCAGCTGTCTGGTAGAGCCATTCATAGCCTATCGGAAAGTAAATCCATCACAGCCAACGAGTATTTGCAGAGACACGTACATCTGAAAATTTCGCGAAACACCTTCGCCAACACAGCTGCCTCCATCAATACCATGATATCATGAGCCAGTTCTTGCCTCATCTGTATCCCGAATTCGACGAAGAGGGTGCTGATCTTGGTTTTCCTCTTACGTTGTCCGAGTCTACGTCAAAGAGGGTGCCGAGCTGAGCTTTCCTCTTGTATTGTATAGATGAGTTGATCGACATTGTAGAGAAATGACATCTTTCTGTGGAATAGTTCAGTCTGCAGGCGCCAGTTGGGCGCCAGAACTTGAAAGTGATCACGTCGCGGTCACACGACCCGCAAAATTTGCCATTTTGCTGCGTTCATACCAACTTGTATTGAGCTGATGGGTATCTATCATCCTAGCATTGCATATCGAATGATCCACGCCTCGATCCAGCTTATGATCCTCACTATTTTGAGCACGACATCGATTTGCAGACTATGATCGAAGTAATCAGATTTGCGATGAAAGTTGCCAGACTTCACCGTTTACTGACACGCTAGGTTCCCCTTTCCAGTTATACACAGTCTCGCACTAGATTAGCGTCGACCAATAGTTCCTTGGGTCCCGATGTACCGACAGATAGCCAATTGAGCCGTGATGATTTTGATTTTCAACTGCACACCGAGTCACCTATACTTCCGACATTGCTTACCGATCTAGACAGAACTAGCCATCTTTCAATGCTTCTTCGCAGGAACGGAGGAGTCGTTCATTAACGTTCATTCGCACTTCAAGTTTGACAAGTT
The DNA here is from genome assembly GCA_003313965.1 of Megacollybia marginata. NCBI lineage: Eukaryota > Fungi > Basidiomycota > Agaricomycetes > Agaricales > Porotheleaceae > Megacollybia > Megacollybia marginata. Next base: position 15,229 of record QLOY01002941.1, read on the forward strand.
AAAGAAAAGGTATGCTGATCGATCCAAGCTTAGGTCTACTTACTACATTGATGACTGAAGGTTTACGGTACAACCAATATTCGAGTTGTTGCTATGTCAATCGTTTTGCAGTTTGCTGGCCATGCACAATGCGAGTCTTACTTTGGCTATGCATCGTGTGGCCATTGAAACGAGGCAATAGCGCTATAGCCACGGCCTATGATATCGGGTAAGCAAACGTTCAATAACCAGATTCGATTGTTTTACCGTCTCGCTAGCCGCGGATATCATCAAGGGCATTATTTGAATGCGTTTTTTTCGAGTCGAGCGTGGTCGAATGGTGGGATCTGGGAGTAGATCTAATTGAAAACAATGATAACAAGCTACAATTGCCAGTACATAACGGGACAATATTTATTGTATAACTTCAACTTCGAGTCAAGGTTCAGTCTTGTCGGAAAACTCCTCGAAGTTAAAATCGAGCTGGCACTCCTGACCAACAACTTTCCAAGTCTGGAACCATTCCTTGGAAAAGCAATGTTCGTCGGCGCTCCTAGATTCCAAAAGTGGAAACCCCTCTGGCTGCGGCGATAGGATGCTCGTGCTAAGTTCCTCCTCGAATTTGTCAAGATTTTGTTTGACAAAATCTTCACACTCGGCCTTGGTCTGCGGACACTCTGCAGGACGCTTCACCTTCATCACTTTAAATCTCTCTGCTACCACCATCAAAATGAAGATAGCATTCCAATGAGCTTGCAACTTCGGGAATTCTGTGAATGCAAGCATAGCCTGCATGAAGCATTGTTCTTGCATCTTAAGAAACTCCCTTGCGAAAAACTTTTTATCTCGACGTTCTTCTCCCGCAGAAATTGGCTTGATCTCTTCCAAGACAATCGGATATTGAAAACGTTTGCCTGGCAGATCCGCGGGCAAATTTGCAAAGAAAATAAAGTCGGGAATGACATATTCCGTCGTCATTTCCAATGAAATTTCCTCTATATCTGTCGATTTAAACCGTGGAGCTTGTTCTTTCGGTGGACGAGGAGGAGTGACAGGCATGTAGCGTTCAGCTATGGCGGCCCTTCCAGCAAGAACGGCCGAGGCAATGTCAACATGGTCCCACTGAACAGCTTGAGGTAATTGAGGAACATCTTGCGCTAGCAGAGGAGACTCCGAGTCGAAGATCGACATGTTGGCCAGTTGTTCAACAGAATCGAACAAACTTGCTGGCAGTGCATGGCCCTGACTGTTGGCTCCAAACGTTGAAGCGTCCGGCAAGTCTGAGAAGATGTGCGCATCATTGTCACGATGCCTTGAGGGTGTCGAGGCCGCTTGTGGCAGTGCCGAATCGAAATTAAAATCGTCGAACGGCGAAGAGACTGAACCGAGCGGGGAGCTATCAACGAAGAGACGATGGTGCTGGAGTGGTGATACGAAAGGAGTCACAGACGCTGGAGATGCTGCATCCCCTGGAGAGAGGCTTGTAATGGATATAGGGGGCGATTTTGCCGTTTCAGCCATCACACTGGTGTCCATAAGTCGGCGTACAGCTGTAAATAATCAATATGAAGGTTCACTGTATAATTAACCCTGTCTTACCCTCACGGTTGTTTTTGCCATGGTATCGGCTAACTTTTAAATATTGTTGTGGCGCTGAGGAGATCTTTGCACCGTTGCGGTCCTTGGATGTCAAACATATGGCTGTGGCTTCGTTTGCCATGTTCCAAGCCTGATATAGAGGGTGTTCGTAACTAGAATTGTAGGCTGCCTGGAAAGCATTGTAGACATCCTCTGCGCGGAAGTTCAGGTGTTGGAGGAGCATTGTGAGATTGTAGGAGAACCTTTGGACTAGCTATGACGACTTTTGTCCATATATATAGATTTCCGGTGGAGACATTGTTTGGAACATTGTCCGAACAACTTGAAACAATGGTTGGTCAGGTGATCGTGCTTGTTATAAGGTTCAACTTCCACGCAGCCCCTTGTGATTCCCTAAATTTTTGTTCAGTATGCCATTGCAGTACGCCGACGAGTGCAACCCACCAGAGTTCTTTCGTGGACCAATATTCAACCGCGAACAGGTTCGTACATCTCCTTGACAGTTTCCTACCGTTTGACACACCGGCCCAGTCTTTGAGTGAAGCGCAGACTTTGCCTTTCAACCATCTTCCCAAATCACTCAGACCCTTTCATTTCCATAGGAGAATATGGCCACCACGTTTCTATCTCGGCTGTATCGTGGAGTGTGAAGATTCGCTGGCAATAGCAAGGGCTGCGGGGATGCCTGAGAACGCACACTCCGAGTTTTTTGGGTGGAACTATCTAAAGCGCAGGATCTTGAAGGAAACAGGAATAAAGATCGAAGTGCAAACTGTGTACAACGGGCCCGGTCAACTCGCCAACATATTTGCGTTTGGGAGCAATCACCTCTTCGATAAGTTACCGAAGATGGAGCTGCTTGGCAAAGCTGTCGTCCAAGTCTTGGGTATGAAGCGACAGGACGTAGGCTGGTTCTTGGATGCTACCTGGTGGAAATGGAGGACGACAGACGAGATCATGAGGCCGTTCTTGCCTCATCTGTATCCCGAATTCGACGAAGAGGGTGCTGATCTTAGTTTCCCTCTTACGTTGTCTACGAAGAAGGTGCTGAAATGAGCTTTGCTCTTGTATTGTCTAGATAAGATGGTTGACCTTGTAAAGAAATAACATCTTTTTGTTGTTGAATATTTTGCGCCCCGGTCACACGACCCATAAAATTTGCCATTTACGCGTTCAGACAGATTTCACGCCCGCGGCCTGTCCTTTTCTGCGACCGTAATGTAGCCGAGTGGCAAGCACACCAAGTATCGACCAAGTGCTAACCCTGCCGGGTCAAATCTCGCTCAACAGTTCAACTGACCTCGAGCAACTCCGTAGAAACCAAGATTCCCACTTATTCTATCAAATCGTTCCATGAATCTCTTCAAAGTCAATTGCATAGTCACAACTTGACCTTTGCGAGGTAATCACCGAGCGTCTCCAAGGCATGTGTCGGTTTTGTGTATACCGTCTGAAAACGCATCAGACATGGGTTCCATCCACTTGGTAAAACCAGCGTAAGGTGGTCTTGGAGGAGGGAGGGCAGAGTGTGTGACTTGTACTTTGCTAGCACCGTGAAATGAAGGGAAAACCATTCCTGCAACGGGTGGGTCCAAAATCTCTTCCCCATTCTCAAAGCGACACGTGAGGAGGAGGACGTAGAAAAGGGATTCGAGATCATAGCGATAACCACGCGTAACTTTGACTCTAAGAAGATCGATTGCCATGTACGGTTTCGTGCCAGTACGTTGTTTTGACGACGGAGAAAGGTGATCAAGGTGATCATTGATTGCGGAGAGATCAAATTCGTTGAGAACGCCACATACTTCCTCTCCCTTCTGGCGATACGTGAGGTTATAGAGACTTGTGTCGCGATGAAGGATGTCAGCTGTCTGGTAGAGCTATTCATAGCCTATCGGAAAATAAATCCATCACAGCCAACGAGTATTTGGAAAGACACGTACATCTGAAAATCTCGCGAAACGCCTTCGCCAACACAGCTGCCTCCATCAATTCCGTGATAGGACGTAATTCATCAAAGACGAGCAGCCGCAAAGCGCGTAGCTCACACACGTCGCCCAAAACTTCGAACAACTTACGCCGAGGCGAATCCACGAGATCCAAGTAAATGGGGAAGGACCCAGCTGTGCTCACCGATCGCCTTGTGACGAGCATCCTTGAGAATCTCGGTCTCACTTCTCCGACTCGAGGCTGGTGAACTTATTTTCACCGCCACAACCCACTTCCAGTCTACGGGAGGGTTTACAACTGTCGCACGGATGACGTAGGTCCCACGACCGAT
>QLOY01002949.1:0-18017 GCA_003313965.1 Megacollybia marginata
GGGTCCGGGTCCAGGTCCTCTATAAGGGTGGACCGACCCTCGAGGTCCGGTTCGGGGTCCAGGAAAAAGTGGGTGGACCTGACCCGGACCGGACCGCGGCCAGTCTAATCTCCCCTGTGTTCCTGGTATGACCCCTAAAAATAAGGGACACGCCAGGACACGACGGGACACTACCCGACCGTCACGTTATATCCTCTATTTATAGAGGTTGCGCTGGGACTCAAGCAGGTTCGTGGTGGGATTTTTAGGGAAGCATCAAAAGAGAGAATGCATAGAGTATGCAATTTTGTATGTTCGAACTCATATGTAGATCAATTCAGATTATATTTGTGTCTACAGAATGAGAGTGGGAACTTTAATTATGAGTCCTATTTATAGACTCGTTGTTTTTTCGAGGCAGGTTTGGTGCTAAGTGCCCATTAAGCACCCAATCAAAATTGGGGGTTCCACCGATTATTTTCCGAGTATGGCTTATGTGATTATGGACCCCTGACAGTCCTTTACCATAAGCAAGGCCTTCTAGGCACTGCATTTTAAGCGCTGGGTTGTTGGTGGTATGTTCATCAGGAAGATAGCAGATGAATGTAGGAGTATGTACTGTATGTATGGATAATATGTCAGCATATCCTATCCATACAGAACATACACCATATATAACATAATCCTACATTAAGTCTACTTGAATACATTCATGAGTATGATGATCTGCATACCTATTAACATAGAACATATCAAAACAGTCCAATGAGTGTCTGTGATCAAAATTTAAAGGAAGAGGTTGTGGACCAAATTCTGGAATCAGATGAGCTGCCCGGAAGATTGCATCCAGATGAATCACAGAATAGACTCGCTCCCCATTTCTCCGCTCATTGTATTCCACAACCCACATACCAGTTGCCTCATCAGGACAACGCCCTCATTTGACAAACCATTCCACCAAAGCACATGGGTAACGTTGGTCTTCAAATGTAAATGAAAAAAAGAGGTGTATGCGAACGATGCTCATCCCAGAGAAACCAGGTTTGGAGTCATCATCTACAACATAAGCACAGTCATACCGAGCTCCAGACCGCCGCCATGATGGTGTAGCACAAATTCGCTCTTGTCGCATCCCATGAATGCCACAAAGATCACTAGGAGCGAAAAATGTAGCTATAGCAGAGGAAAAGACTGAAATGGATGATCGGATCTCTGGGAGAGTATGCAATTGAAGGTCTTCTGGTCACCAAAGGCTGTTCGGATTGAGCTGCTCATAGAGAAAGTGCCGTGTAAGGAGCTCAAGGTGAGGGAAACCAACCTGGTTACCTAACTCAACAATGTCGGATGGATAGTTAGACACTGTATGTCTATTAGTAATGGTGAAGGTTATGAGGCATTCTCACCTTGGCGACGGGCCAACATGACATTAGCATCAACCAATTCATCAATAGCATCACCTTCATCATCATCATTATCCCTAGGTTTGTCATGGCTTGGAGCAAGCATTCCTCACTCTACAAAGTCTGCTCGCATTGCTAACAACTTGTCAAGATGCTGATTCGTCTGTAGCATTTGTCCAAGAGCATTCCATCGATTAGAACACCTCCAAGGCTTTGTCACATATGCTCCATTCGTCTGCTATCTTCCTGATGTTGCATCTATATTCTTAATGCCTTATGATAGATGTTATGGTGTATGATGTTAATGTATATTCATTCTAAATACTGTCCGAGTCCTCTTCGCTGACTTCGTCTTCTCTGATCATGGTTTTGCTGCTGTTTACATGTTGTTTCCACCCATTGCAGCTCTCTATCCATCTCTTACTGTCTCTGTCTGTGTGGAATATGAAGGTTAGCCTTGAGCCTTGGTAGTGCATATTGAAATGTGTGATTTTGGCTGAAGGAAAGATCAATATGTCCCCTCTCCTCGCTGTGAACCATAATCCTGGTTCGAACAGGATCAAGTCCCCTCCCTTCCAATCTCCAAGGAACAGCAGTATGCACATGTTTTGTGCATCCAGTTGGTTGCGATGTGCTTTTGTACATGCTCGAAAGTTCAGTACAAAACCCCTGAATGGTGCAACACCAGTTTGCTGACAAAGTGGGAGGGATTCTGTGTATAAGGATAAGTACTTGTACTCTTCTGGCAGATGTTGTTTCATCTGTGTTGTGTTAGTATGTTGCATATGTGGTTATTGTTGTTCACCTCAACACTGATAGCTTCTATGGTGTCTTCTAGCATTTCACATATCACCTCGTATTCGTCCTTGAAGGTGCTGAGCTTTTTCGATGGGTATGGTGTTCTCTGGTGGTGGTTTACTTTTCCACTTATGTTCTTCTGCAGTTTGTTTGGGTGAACATTAGGTGGGGCCCCATTGCCCTGGAAACAGTCATTATGTAGTATATGTTGAAATATGTTTATGCTTACCGATTCCCCATATCTATTGTAGGCTTCTTGAAAATGCTGCGCAAGGAATTTGTATTGCTTTCCATACTTGCTTTTCCCTTCCATCCGTTTGTGTGGATACATCATTCTGATTTTGGTTTCTGCATGGAAGATTGTGTTTTGTTGAACGCTTGGCATGAGAAACGCCAGTGTTTGGTTGCCTTTGCCCGTTATATGAATGTTGTTGCTGTATTGTGTTAAACATTGTTTTGGGGTTCGTGAAGTCTGCTTACCCGTCTGCTATATCAGATGCGATCTGAATATACTTGCCGTCGTCATGGCGTCTCCCTTTATTGTCATACAGTTTGTCTGTCTGTGGAGTCAAAAGGTGAGTTGTAGTCTTGGATTCCTTATGAACTACCTGTGATTGTAGTTCCTGTATTGTGGTGGCTAGTGCAGCTTCTTCTGCGTTCCTTCGCTGAGGATTTGTCCATCACTGGTGTTTTGACGTATCTGTTGGATATGGTGCGGGTTTGGTGTTGATGTCAAATGTAGTTCTTATCGTTGCTGTGTGTATCTGGTAGTCAGATGCATCTTGTCCTTTTGTGTGCAGTGTTGACAGTCCGAGTACAAGTTGCTCCTCTTGTATACAATCCCAGTGTTCTGTATGTCGACATTTGGGTATATAGAAGCTGCAGAATTGGTATTTGGGTTACACAAATAGCTGTACTCACTTTGTTTGGATGCGGTGCATACTCTCATCCATCTTGTAGATGTCTTCTATGGGAAATCATGTTGTGTCCGTCCCTTTTGGCAGGTGGGCTCTGATTGCTTCGTTAAGCACTGCAATTGTTTGATGGTTGGCAGAATGATTGAATGTAAGAGGCTCTTGAAGTTTTCGTCTGCATGGTGTTATGGTTTGATATAATATGCACACTTCTCTTACCTCTAGGGTTCCTTAGTTCATTTGTGGCCTTCGTGATACATGCAACATCAGTTTCTTGGAAGCAGTCGCATTCATTTATTGCAATTAGGATGAGTATCATGTAGAATGTTCCTGTTGACGGTATGTTAGCCTCTTAAGTGTCTCCCCGTCTGCTCTCACCGCTGACTGTGATTGCCGCCACTTTGTGACCTTTTGCTTCATAAGAGTACAGAGCTCTTTTTGATATGTCCAGTTTCCTCATGATCTCGGATCTACTTCCTCTGCTCTCTCTGTGTCTATTGACAGTTAATATTCATTATCAAATCGCTGGCTATACATACCTGCTTGTTTGTAGTGCGAAGTTCAGGTAGAACAATGCAGAGTGAAATTGGTTCATTCCATTTACCCTGTTGATTTTGTAGCATTGCAAACCTGCAAGCATCAGCTCTGGATCTGCATCTTGGTTGCACTCCTCTATCTCCTCTTCTGTGAGCAGCGCAGAAGTAGTTTGATGCTCTTTGATCTGTGTGACTAGGGAGGCCAGTTTATTCTGATTCTTTCTGGTGTTTATGTTGCAGATTCTGGCCAGAAGCCTTCATGAAGGCTGGTCCAGCAGTGGAGCGCAGTTTGGATCATGTATCCATATACTCCTGTAGGGTTGTTAGTTACAAGGTGTATCATTAGTTGTGGCGCACTTGACTTACTCTGGCATTTCTTCCTCTACTGGGTGCGTCAATGCTTCTTCACGTGCAGTGTCGTTTCGTCTGTTTTTTGACACTTTCTGGGGTTTGGTTGTCGTCGTGTCGTGCTTTCTTTTACGGGGTTTCTGGTTCCTTGCAATTGAGTTCTGATCTGATTGGGGCCTCTGTCCTGCTCTGGCGGCTGTCATTTGGCTTTGCATTATTCTCTGTGTATGGTTTTCGTTGGTGTGCTTTTTTGGATCTGCAAGTGCTTAGTTAGTTTTTAAAACATGATTAACTTGGCTTAACTTGTATCATTTCCCTCCGTTTTCTTCTTTGTTTCTGCAGTCTTTTCTGCTTGCTGTTGTTCTGACTCTTTGCTGTCATCTGCATTTGATTTTTTTGCATTGTCCAGTTCGAACAGTTCGGCCCATTCATCGCCATCAGCATTGTCTGCTATCTGCTCTGTATTTCTGTATGTCTGTTCTGCACTGGTTATAGCACCGGAATACATTTTGATTTGATTGTCTGGATACGCCTCTTACAGCAGTGCCTTGATATTCTCGTTTGAGCTTGTCAGGGGTGATAGTGTCTCTATTGTTTGGCGCAACAGTTCCTGCGGTAGCGATACTGTTATATATTCTTCTGCTTATAAGTCTCTTGTCTATTAGCTGATGATAGAATATTTACCAGACATTTTGCACTGTGAAAGTCAGTCACGCCTCCTGGTGACCGTTTGTCCTGCTGTGTACCAAACAATGACGACACTGATGGTCGCCTTGGATGTAGTATGTACCTTGTGCTACTCCTCACCCTGCTTGCCTCGCATCTCTTTGTTCGTGTCTCTTCTCATCCCTGGTCTCTCTATTCGTTTCTCTGCGGGTAAGGTGTGTGGGTCTTCGATTGATGGTCTGTTATTTAGCTGTTAGTGTACAGCTCCCATATGAGCTGCACGTACGTGCCTGGTCACTGATGTACAGTATCTCCTCCTCATCTCCGATCTCAGCTGTTTGAATATGAGTATGGTCTCTGCACAGGTGACAGTCTTCTGGGTTACAGTTCATTGTTTTCAAAGTTTGGGTAATGGTACTTACGAATGAATGGTTTGCCGTGAGTGTGTTTCTTCACTGCTTGGTTCTTGGTTCTTGTTGATTGAGCAGCTGAGAGTGGTGACCCTCTGATTTTCTGCTTGGAGGCATATCACGTGTCCGTTGTTTCTGATGGAAGAGATTGGTTGTGAGTGGGGGAGAGGGAAGTCGAATTTGGTTATGAGATAATCGACTTGATGTCGACTCAGTTGCTGAGAGTGGCGACTGTATAGCTTTCCCCTTGGAGGTTGACAGTGATACGCCGGTTATGCAGCTAGGCCTACAAATCGACAAGAGCCTCTATCTAGGCTATCCTAGAAGTCCAAGGAAGGTTACAGGTTTGCTTAGAGTGTCTATGGTGTTGAGACTCGACAGTTGAACACCCTCAGAGCTTTGAAACTCATTACTAGCTGTCGATCTTGGACTTAGCTGGCTACTGAGGATGGATTACTTAGAGACAAGTTCTAATAGGTGACAAGTATCGTTGAGGAACCAGGCCATGCCCTAAAAAAAGGCTTTTTTCAGTGGTTATGACCACCAGCAGAAAAGCCTTTCTCATGGTTAGATGCTCCCACAGCCAATTCTCTTACTCAGCAAATAGTACAGGGGGGCGGGGGGGGCAGGCACATTAGATCTATAAATAAGCCATTTGAACTTATGTTGGGGTGCACGTGGTAGCAATGCTAGGGCTTCAAACCGTACCTGTAAAGGTACGGTTGTATGGGACCGTAAATACTGGACAGTACCCGTACCGTTTCCGCTTTTGGAAGCCCGGAGTACGGCCATATTTAATACGGGTAGGGTTCAACTTGTTGTATAGCCCAAATTTCTGACTGGTTTTGCAGGCATCACCTCAGAATGGTTCATTTCATTTATACTAAAGTAAGTACAGACCACTAGAACTGCTACAATGCTGAATTTGTACCAGTAAATACAGGTATACGGGTCAATACGGTATGGGATACGGGTATGTTCAGTCCCGGCCCGTATCTTCAGAATTTCCATACGGGGATCCACCATATACGGGACAGCTGTCTCCAGTATACAGGACAGTTTGAAGCCCTAAGCAATGCAAACAAAGCACAAACAAATCAACAAAACATATGTTGTGAATGGTCAGAAATCTAATATCACCTATGATACTTGCTAACTGAAACTAGCCATGCTATCGTACCTTTTCTCCTCGCCCACATCCTAAATACAACCAACAAACCTAAATATATGTTGCGAATGGTCAGAAATCCAATGTCTTCTATAATACTTGCTAACTGAAATCAGCCTACCTTTTCTTGTCGCCCACATCCTAAATACAACCAACAAACCTTGCTCTCCCCAATGTTGATGTTCACCAACACTCCCTCTTTCTCCACAACGCCTTGTCTACCAAACCTGTCCTCTTCCTATTGCTTAAACCACGCCAATGTCTCATCTATGTCTTATTTACTATTTCTCTATCCTTGTAGATGTCAATATACATATCAACTATATTTTGACTAAGGCTAAGTTGACAGCCTACAAACGCAAGTCCAAAATACAGCACAAGAATACACGACAAGAGTAATTAGATATGTCACCATCAACAGGCATCCATACATTCCATGATGCAGCAAAGAACCCATCCCACGTCTTCAACAGCTAGCAACCAGCTTTGCCCCGCATCGACAACACCCCAGAAGCCTAGTGCAGCCACAAAGCAAACGACACCATTCAGCCCAGAGACATCGAGCTCCTGCCATTCACCTGTAATGCCTCAGTGACTTGCATCAAGCAGGAGGTCCCCCTCAGACACATTTCGCCATGAAGGCTGCGCAGATTTCCACCAGCACCAGAACTCGTTGCCAATCTTGTCCTTGCGGTTCAGAGCTACACATGAGGCTCATTTACGAGCATTTTTCTTCCACAGGGACACTTCATGTGGCCAATTGATATGGGACACATTGCCTTCATCGGCAAAACTGTGTTTCCCTCAAACTCTACAAGAACACCGAGAAGACGCTTGTAAGGTTCTGGTGTCTGCAACTCAAACAGACAACGATGAGCCACTTGGAACCACGAATTAACCCAAGTAGATGGATCATTAGCACCAACAGGAGGAACATATGTTGGATTATGCACCATCGGAGACATGTAGCACGAAGCAGTGTATGGTAGCACAGAGGTGGGACCAACAGAAGAGACAGGAAGATCAAAACGAGCTCCCTGTTGCCCAAAATCATTGTACGTCTCCTCTCTCTCTCTGGGAGTCAGCAAAGCAGGATCAATAGCCAGATTGGGAGGAGAAACCGGTGGATTGAGAGGAACCAGCAGATTGAGAGGAGAGAGCGGCGAAACCGGTGGATTGAGAAGAGAAACCAGTGGATTGAGAGGAACCAGCGGATTGAGAGGAGAGAGCGGCGGATTGAGAGGAGAAACTGGTACAGGCAGTGTACTGTGTGGGGAATTATCAGAAGGTGGAACTGGCATACGCTTCTTCTTGGATGAAGGACGGCCACCTTCGTCAAGATTGGTGTCGGAAGAGTTGCGCTTCTTGGCCTTCTTCCGTTTAGACTTCTTCCCTTTCGTTTTCTCACCAGTCTCCATCTCAACCATTGGCTCAGTGCTTGGAGGTGACACTTTGCCGTCATCCACATCGGTGTAAGGCGATGAGCAAAATGAGGCCACTCAAAGACTTGGTGAAACTTATAATACCAAAACTAAAGAATATAGCGAATAGCTAAGGGTTTAAATACTAAATGGCTATCTAGTCGATGAGTAAGTGTAGGTGGAGCAAGGAGATAACAAGGGAAAAAAAGATAAGCTATCAGTGCTGCATGTTCTGTGATAAGCTATCAGAAGTTAATTTAAATGATAGCAGAAAGATAGCATGATATGAATGTGAAATGAAATAGGGTTCTGATAAGACATGTGGGATAAGGCACGTGATTTGGGGAATCCATAACATTACCCCCTCTTTAACATCATGGTCCCCATGATGGTGTCGTGAATTGGAACATAGGTTTGAAGGAATCGAGGATAGTTCAGTTAGAGGTGATACAATTCCTCGATTTGAAGATATCGGTTTCGGCTTGTGAGGATGTTTTTTGTGGAAATTGTCCACTTCTTCCTTGGCATGTTGAACGTTTCTGCAAGGTTCCCAGGAGTTTTCTGCATCAGAAAAGCCCTTCCATTTGACCAGGTATTCGATATACCGTCCCTTTTTGCGACTGTTGACAATAGATTCAACTTCAAATTCTTCTTCTCCTTCGATTAGATCTGGTGGTGGTGGTGGTTCGTTAGGTTGGATGTCGAAGGAGGGTTTGGTGAAGGGTTTAAGTAGCTTTTCATTGAACACATTGTGTTTTCGTTGCCAGGTAGGATTCTGTGGTAATTTGAGCTGGTATGCTGCTTGTCCCACCTTTTCTGTGATTATGAAGGGTCCATATCGTAAGTGATCTAGTTTCTTGGCAGGTCGTTGGGTTTTGATATTTGTGCCTTCTAGCCATACTAGGTCTCCAGGTTCGTACTTTTGAGACTCAGAGTGGTGTTTGTTGAATTGTGGCCTTTGCTAGGGCCAAAGCCACTTCCGCTTCCTGTCTCGCATTGGAGAGTCGTTTGACCCATTCTGTGGCCGAAGGTACTTGATCTCTCTGCAGCTCTGTACCGGTGTAAGGGTGATAACCATGATCGATGAAGAAAGGCGATTGTTTCGTCATGGAATGAACTCAATTGTTGTAACTGAATTCCATGATGGCACACCATTCGCTCCAGTTGTCTTGTAGGTAGTTGACAAATAGGTGAAGATATGCTTCCACCTCTTGGTTTGCCCTTTCCGTTTGACTGTCCGTTTCTGGGTGGTAACCTGTGGATAAATGTTGTTTGATGCTGAGTTGTTTACATATCTGATCCCATGCTTTGGCCACTGTTTGGGGTCCTTGATCTGATATTAGGACTTCTGGAAGACTGTGATATCGGATCACTCTATCTCGTACAAGATTGGCAAATCCTTCTGCACTGAGTTCCATGTGTGTGGGTTCTACATGTATGCGGTGGCTGTATGTGTTGGTGAAGACTTCAATTGCATTGAAGCCATTTGATTTGGGGAGGGGTCCAATCATGTCTGCTGTAACTTTTCACCAGGGTTGTTTAGGTATGTCGTGAGGGTTGAGAGGGGCATGCAGTGGTTGTCAATCAATTTTATCTTCTTGACATTTGATACAACCATCAACGTATCAGCGAATCATTTTTTGCATCTGAGGCCACCAATAGTTTCCCTGAATAAGTTCTTGGGTTTTGTACCTTCCCGGGTGTCCAGCTAGTGGGTTGTCATGGTGGTCTCAAATGATTCATTCATGTAGTTTATGGTTTTTTGGTACATATATCTGGTTGTCGTAAAAGATTAGTCCATCTGATTCCTTCCACTTTTTATCTTTGTTTTCTAGAGCTTGTTTAGCTGAAGGATCTAGTTTTCGCAACAGATCCTTTAACTCTGGTAGGTATTCTGGTGGATCGTGAATCACGACTGCTTCCAATGCTCTGAAAGTCATGGGCGCTAGCATGACAACATTCTTGTTGTCTTTGTGTCCCATGTCGTGGTCTGGTCTTCTCGACAATAAGTCTGCTCGCTGGTTCTGTTTGCCTGGCTTGTGATGTAGGGTATCGTCGTAATCCGCTAGTTCCGAGACCCAGTGGGCTTGTCGTTGATTAAGTTTCTGAGGTTGTCGGAAGTATTGTAGGTTTTGGTGATCTGTCCAGATCTCGAAGGTCTGTCTGGCTCCTAGTAACAGGTGTCTCTATTCTGCTAAGGCTTCCATGATCGTGAGCATCTCTTTGTCATAGATCTCATAGTTTCGCTCTGTGGGTGAAAGTGCCTTGGAATGGAAGGCAACCAGGTGCCACTTGCCTTCTATCTGTTGTGAAATTACTGCACTGGTTGCTCCTTCTGATGCATCTGCTTCTATTCTAAATTGTCCTTCATCTTTGGGTATATGAAGGCAAGGGGCCGTCGTGATGGTTTTTTTTAGGGTGTCGAAGGCGGTTTGTTGTTCCGTTTCCCATTTCCATATATCGTTTCCAGTTAGTTGTGTCATGGGTTTCACGATTTTGCTGTAATCTTTAACAAATCTCCTGTAGAAATTGCAGAACCCTAGAAAATGTTGTAGTTCCTTCTTGTTGTTAGGAACTGGTCATTTTCGAATGCTGTTGACCTTGATTGGGTCCATCTCGACCTTGTCTTCTGAGACAATTAATCCTAGAAATTCTATTTGTTGTTTTTCGAATTCGCATTTTTCTGGTTTTAAATAGAGTTTGTTGGCGCTCAGGATGGACAAGACTTGGCGAACGAGTTTACGATGTTCGTCCAGGTTGTTGGTGAATATGAGTATGTCGTCAATGTATACGAGAACCTTTCCGGTGTTGATTAGGTCTCGTTCATCATTGTTTGAAATGTAGCGGGCGAATTTGTGAGTCCGAAGAACATTACTAAGGGTTTGAATAACCCTCGATTGGTGAGGAATGCTGCCTTCCATTCATCTCCTTCTTTGATTCGTACATTGTTGTACCCCCATTGTACATCGAGCTTTGTGAAGTATTTGGCGCCTTTCAGTTTGTTTACTAGCTCTTGGATGAGGGGGAGAGGATATCGGTTCTTGATGGTCATGTCATTGAGTTTCCGATAATCCTGTACTGGCCTCAGTCTTCCATCTTTCTTCTTGATAAAGAAGAAAGGTGAGGCCATCAGAGATTTAGAGGGTTGAATATGTCCAGTGTGTAAATGTTCTTCAAGGAATGCATCAAGTTCCTTTTGTTCATCCAGGTTGAGGGGATACACTTTGCATCCTGTTGGTTCTGATCCTGGCTTTAACTCTATGGCATGGTCCCAGGGTCGATTTGGTGGCAGGGTATCGAATTCAGTCTTCTCGAAGACTTCTTCGAACCCCTTGTACTGCTCTGGGATTGGATCCGTCTTCTTGTTTTTCTCAAACTCTTCCGCTAGTGCATTGGTGATGGACTGATGAGCTCATATGAAGGCCTTGTTCCTTCGAACATTGCGAGGCGGCTTTGGGTATTTCATCCAGATCCTATCTCCCTCTTTGACGTCTTCCAGTTCTGGTTCTGTGTATCTGCATGCTGAGGGGCATCTGGTAAAGTGTAACGTTCCAGTGGTCCAGTCGACTTCTGGGTTGTGGAAGCTCAACCATTCGTGTCCTAGGAACACATCTGATCGTCCTAAATTGGTGACTGCAAACTTGCGGATTTCGGAGTGTCCTTCTATGATCATCTTCATTTCTGCATAATGTGTGATTTTTCCATTGTTGTTTTCTGTGCCATCCATGTTATATGCTGAGATTGGGTGTTCCCATTTGTGCAGGGATAACCCTTTTTGTTCTGCAAACCGTTGACTGATACAACTGCCCATACAGCCACTATCAAGAAGCGCTTGCGTCTGATATTTGATTCCTTTTTCCAGATCTTGGAGTTCTATTTGGACATTTAGCTCCCGATCCGTCCTCATGGTTCTGAAGATAAATCGTTTTGGTTTGTGTAGGTCTTCTAACCAGTCTAAAGCTTCATTGGTTGGAATGTTCAACAGTTTTTTAACGAGGTGCTGGTCCACTTCTCATTGTTTTTGATCATGTACCCACTGCTTTAATGTTCCTACCCCTGCTTCGGCGGCTAGGTCTCGTAGTCATGATGGAACCCATAACGAGGAGAAAGGTTTTGGCTTCTTTTGTTCCAGTGGTTGTTCCTGGAAGTGACCCAAAGAAGGAAGGTTAGGTTCTTCATCTTCGACTTCTTCAATCGTTGTCTTCCATTTATTTGCCGTTTTGACGCTGGACTCTTTTGCATGTGAAAAAGATGTATTCCTATTGTACAATGCCTCGGGGCATGTCTGACAAGAAATGTGTGCATAAGAGTCCTGAACTGGGGATGACAAAGTTGTGTCTGCTTCGCTCCCATCTAAAAACCCGCAGCCTTCTTTAGCTGCTCCTTCTGTTCGTCTGTGATCTCTGTGAAGTCGATGGTTTCCAAGGTACATGTAGTGAAAGGTCGTTTGGGCAGCGGTTTGAGGTGGCAGTATCGACCGGGACGTTTACTGTGACAATCCGGACACTCTCCTCTACAATCTCGAGAGAGGTGTCGTCCCATTTTCTTGCAGTGTCGACATTCAAGCAGTCGTTTGGTTCGTGCCATGTCGATATCCATGGGCTGTCCTTGTCCTCCATAAGTTTGGGCCGGTGTGTAGTGTTCTGAGGCGTTGTGAGCGGGTCGTTGTGGTGGAGCATGTTGTCGGGGTGGTATAGGTTTTCCAGTGTGAAAGGCACTGAATCTAGATTTCTCTTCTTTGAGTGCCATTTCTATGTTGTATAACCTTCGTTTTACCCCTTCGTACTTTTCTGGAATGGGTATGCCTCCTCTATACAATTCTGTGGTGATTTCGCGTTGTACTTGGTTTTTTAGGAGATCAATGAGAACGTTGTCTAGCTGTTAATATCCTGCCATGGCAGCTTTGAGTTCAAACCTAGTGAAGTACTCCGTTAAGGAGTCCTTCCCTTGTCTGAGTTGTCATAGTTCGTTAGCTGCATTGATTTTTAGATTGGGATCTTCAAAGGCTTTCCTTAGTTCTTCAATAAACTTGTCATAATCGTTGGTGTTTGGGGTTCCGAGATAGAAGTTGTCTTCCTTCCAATTTCGAAGCCAATCTGAGGCGACACATGCTGATCTGTCTTCTGTGCCTAGGTATGAGATGACAAACCAGATTTTTTGTTCATTGTCCCTGAATTCACTGGCATACGCCATGAGATAGGTTTCAACTGCTAGAATGAATCCTTCCCATTTCGTTCTATCACCCATGAATCTAGGTGGTTTGGTGATTTTGATCTTTGAATTGATGTTAGAGGGAGTTGTGGCAATGGTGGCTGGAGTAGCGGTGAGGTTTGAGTTTTTTGGGACTCCAGTCAGGATCTATGATTACAGTGCTTTTCCTGTCAGGCATTCTGACTAGGATGGTGCCCATATATCCTGTTGTCGACTCGAATATCTTTATTAATTCTCCCACTAGCGAGTGTTCTTTTACATCCTTGTGAATTTCATATGTTGCCAGGTCAAGTGAGTTTCCGAGGATACAGATGAAGTGAGTCATCTCTAGTCGCCGAGATACATATAATGTTAGCTCTTGTATGATGTGCGACCCTGCTGGATCTTTGGGAAAGTAGTATGGTGGTTGTGTGGTGTTTATTTTCTGGCTGGGAGCTGCTGCGGAGGTAGATGCTTCTGGCATATTGGTGTCTTGGTCCGTCATTGTTTACGTAGTGCCGTTGTAGGGTCCGTTGTTGTGGGGTGGAAACGGAAGTTTCTTTGGTTTCCCTTTTTATGCCTGGTAATCCTCGAGGTGAGGGTCGTGGTGTTTCGGGTTTGGGGGATTCAGGTGGGGTGAAGAAGGTTTCTTCGAAGGGTACTGGAATGTTTTCAGGGTTGTCAGCGAAGGTGTCAAGAAACTGGTATTCTTCTATTGCCTCTTCGAGAAAGTCAGTCATAATGATGACGTCTCTAGGTTCAAAAGTTTTTCTGTCCAGGTGGTATCAAATTTCTGGGATGTATCCGACGTATACGTTGCGATAAACATGGTACGATCTGTCTGGTTGTACGTGGGTTACAAAGTGATTTGGTCTGTATATGTTGTTAATGTATCGCGTTAAGTCAAGCGGAGCTGACACTGGCGTCCGCTGACGTGTTGGGTGTAGACGTGGCAGGTGTCATGTCTTCTGATGGCGTCGTATAAGGTTCTGAGGGTTTCTTCGATGGCAACTGGGTCAGTTTGTTCGATTAGTTCTTGTTGTTGGATGAAGTTGAAAAAGTCTCTTTTGTCGTCAGTTCACAACAGGTTGACTGAGTGGATGTAGTATGTTTCTTTTTTGAGAGCTGCTCTGAGCACACCCCAAATTTTCAAATAATCTGTATTTGGCATGCTAAATCGTCAGCAAGTGGTTATAAACCAATCTTCCAACTGTGCTTGTCTCGCTATTCTCGTCTGAATCTGGGAGAACGCCGGGGCATTTCCTTGTCTGATTGTCATTTGCATTTGTTGCGCCATGCTGGCATCTTCGTGGTGCTGGTGTGATTGAGTGATTCTAACTCCACTGTGAGGAGTTTGCCTTCTTCTGACTGATATGGTTCTGACCACGCTGCAGTGTTGAACCCAAAGCTTATGTCCATATTGATTCCTCTGTCTGTGCTGTTGTTGTCTGTGCTGATCCCAGTATCTTTGTAAAGATGTCCCCACCTTCCTCGGTTGATGTCGTCGAATCGTTTCTTAAGACTTATGAAAGTTGCTAGAGGAATGTGAGCGGTGTAGTCTATCAGGTTAGTGTTGGTGCTGCTATCTACGTATTCTTTGACTTCTGGCTCAGTCTCAGTGGTGACGCTTTCGTATGTCTTTCTTTGACTAATCCAGTCCTGTGTGAAGAGATGAGTGTAGTAGATTCTGCTGATATTTCTGGGTGTGTAATCGAACGGGGTGGAGAACCTATTTATGACGTCGTTGATTCTTTGGTGGATGGCAATATATGGTGTGAAGTTGGAGTTGATTTGTGCTTGGTGATGTTGTTGGAGTATCATCCTTGGTGATCGAAAACTGCATTGATGTTTGTTTGTCCTGAATACGGTACATGTTTGAACCGTATACAGGTCTTGTTGGTACCAGTTTGACATCAATGGCTGCCCCACATTGTTTGAAAATCAAGCTTGCAGATCTCGCCTACTGTAGACGAACTCCCTCCACTTGTAATTGCATCACCTGGTTGTAAACCTATGCCTTTTACCATTTGACCTGGACAATTTCCAATATTCACTTCGACTACAAACCCATGGTACCTTTGCGAGCATGCATCAAACGGTGTCATTGGATGCGACCCTGTCAACGAATTACCATGGGCAGAGATGCTGCTCACTCTTATCAATGCCTGGCATGAATGGGCTGTTGCCTCTTTCCTTTCCACCCCACATGCATATCCACACAGGCATGTCGACAGCCTGCCCGGTAGCGCAGATGAACCTGGAGATGACGACGCTTCAAGCGACATCTCCACCCCTGACGAAGACGGCAATGTGTATGAAGACTTTTAGTCATGGGCTGCGAGGTGTGCAAACACGTCAAACTGCGCCGAGACGCTGCTGTCTCCCATGGACAAGGATATCGACAATACTGAGTTTATATGCACCATACAGCGTCCTCCAGCATGGTACTCAGACTCGGAGAAAGGTAATCAGTGGTTGCACTACCTCCTTGCAGCTGCCACATCATAGCTATGTATACTAGAAAATCTATAGAGTCTGCCCAGAATTCTCCATCGATTCAACTTCTTGGAGCAAAGGTAAAGTCATTTCAGTAGCTCCAATTATCCACAGGCCGGTCTCGTGACTTTAAACTGTTTTGCGGTACACCCTCATTTGAGTGGCTTGCAGTTGCCGGCAATGATCTGCAAAGTCCTCTTTATACAAGAAGACTTATCTCGACCACGGCGAACGGTGTATGCCATGTCACATCACTCCTACTGCTAAATAGTAACATTCTACAGCATCGACATCTCGAGCAATGCTGGGGCCTTCGTCACGGAGAATTTGATGAAAAGTCTCATACCATAACACATGTGTTCACCTCATCTTCTTGACCATTATTCTCAGTTGGTACAGTCCAGATTTCCATTTTCCCACTGCCCTTTGGTTATAACAAAGAAAACTCTGAATGCGATGCTGCAAGTGCAGCAGCACAACCTTTCCTGTCCTGTTGATCAGCGTAAACATCATGACGAGGTAGGACCTGACCTTAGTACCTTTTTTGTTGGCTCAGCTGTTTCCAGGAAATTTCCGCTTGAGAATACCAATATATGTTTGTTCCTGTTGACGAACTTCTTCCAATCCTCATCACACCTCTTGGACAATGAGTGAACCTTCACTTCTTAGAATTACACCAGGGCAATTTCTGATTTTTACTTCAGCTACAAACCCATGGTACATTTGCGACCATGTAGGAGGTAGTATCCTCTTGTGCTACCCTTTTGATGATTGATTACCTGTTAGCTGTCACCAGGGTCTGGAAAAGATTGCCTACAGCTTCTTTCCTTGCCACTCCTCGATTACATCCACACAGACGCGCCGACAGTCTACCAGACAAGAGTGACAATGAACTCGAAGCCGACTCTTCGAGTGATATCTCCACCCGCAATGAAGACGGCAATGATTATGGAGGTTTTCAATCCTGGGTTGCCAAATATGCAAGTCTATCAAATTGCACTGATGTGATGCCTTCTTACATGGATGAGGATATCTATGAGAATGAGCCCACTCGCACTATACAATGTCCTTTAGCATGGTGCTCAGACTAAGAGAGGGGTAATCAATGGCTACACTACCTCCTTGCTTCTACAGCATCGTATTGCATTCAACTTCTGGGTATGGGATTGAAACAAAAAGTTTACAGTGACGCCTCAAACATCCTTGCAAAAGGTCTTTCTGATGTTTCAACCTCTGTGGGAGAATCTGAAAGGTGTCACCGACTCACCATATTGTGATCCTTGGCTTATCGCGACATCTGCACTGATGCTCTGCCATCCCCTGTGGACGAGGATATAGACAAGACTAGCGTAATTCACACAGTGCAACATCCTCCTCCAGCCTGGTACTGACTCCGTGAAAGAATGGGTCTGCCACCTCCAGCCTGTTACAGCATCATAGCCCATGGCATTCAGCCCAAGTCTAATTCAATATCTTCTACTCTGAACAAGACATAGTGATCACCAAACACCAAAAATCACAGGAATCAATTATGAATTCATTGTTTCCATTCATGTCACATCTGGTGTTTGCTTTGATTACAAACATCACCTGAGTATTCTCATCTCGCCCAGGTTCCAAGGCCTTATGTAACATGTTTAGTGAGACTCAGTTCACGTGTTTTAAGACATGAGTCGAGTTTTTCCTGATGCTTGGTGCAACCCTCTTTTGATAATCCCAATCCAATTGTTTTTAATATACAATCAGATTTGACTCAAAGCTATGCAATTTTAGGAATGATCAAGTGGAATAGACAAGTGAGAAGTAGGATTGATGTCCTTAATGCAATATCTTTATCATTGGTTAGTCCAACATATTGCTACCTTTTATCATTGTAATGAATGACTACAAAGATGCTTACTGACATGTTTCAGATGAGGGCACTTTACTAATCTTAGAGGTTGTGTTGGAGTCATTGGATACAACATCTTGGTTAGGAGAGGAAAGTTGTAAGCCTAGCTAGCAAATTACAAGCCTATATGAATGAATGGAACCAAGGAAAGAAATATGTCAGTAGTATCTGATTTTTGAAGTTTATCCACTGCAAATTGCAGTTCTTATAGCATCAGGATGTGTCTAACTGAAATTTCATACAAGACAAACATAAGAAATGCATAGCAAAAGGAATACATTGAAGGAAATGAGAGTTGGCTTATAAAGCAAGCTGGCTAACCAACTACAAACCTATATGAATGAATGGAACCCAAGAAAGAAATGAGCTGGTCTTATCTGAGTTTTGAAGTTTTCCCACAGCATGTTGTAGTGCCTCTGCTGCTTTCTTGGCATTGGGCTGTGGATTATTTAACAAGTATTTATACACATCATTTGCCACTTCTGGAGCATCTCTGTCCATAATTGACGACATTGTGCCAATTACTCCTTGATATCCTGCTAAGAGCATTCCACTGGCAAGATGGAGTGCCTCATCACTAAGTACTTCATCTCCCATTGCAGTTTGGCATGCAGAGAGGAATGCAAGGTCTTTTGATGCAAGTCTGAGTGTTGTTATCTCTGCTAAAGTCAAACGTGAATTGCCAGCTAGGAGCAAAGCACTATTGATAGGCTGACTTGTATCTTGAACTCCATGGCAGGCAAAGTGAACCCAGTCAGCATTCATCATGCCATCTTTCACTTGCTGGATTGTTGCATTTG
>QLOY01002950.1:0-18971 GCA_003313965.1 Megacollybia marginata
CTTGCCATTATACAGTATGAGATACTGATGGTTAAAACATTGAGTTTTTTTTGTTGGAGAGTGACAAAATTCCCTACAGATTACTATCGACTACTACTGATGTCCTACCGACCATGCCGTAAGCACTACCGACCAACTATCGACCGACTATCGACTGACTACAGACTGACTATCGACCAATACAGATTGACTACAGACTGACTAACGACCACTAAAGACCAACTACCGACCACTACCGACCAACTATAGATCACCTACAGGCCGATATTATCAAGATCTCCCCCAATATTGATGCAACTGATTTCCATCCCTCATCATCAGCTGCAGATCATCCCGCACTATGCGACGTACATCCAGTGACCTAAAAAACGCAGGAAACAATGAAAAAAATGCGAATCTGTAGTGACCTGTAGTAAGGTCGATGATTTCTCTCTACCGGTATAAAAGCCGCTTGGCGTTCATGATATCCTCAGCTTTCCAGCTACATCGACTCCTCCTAAACACAGGTGAGCTCTGCGCTGCATCCTTTACACTTTCTCACCCCGCGTAGTAAAAAGGATGAATTTCACCATCAGCTTCGTCATGGCAGCTCTAGTCCTTGGCACTGCAGCTCTCAATGACTGCATCAACGGACACTACTACTGCGGATACACCTTACGAACCCGCATCGGTACGTTTCTCTCCATTCCCCTCAGCCTTGGTTAACCTTCACTTCTAGATCCCAACTATGCCGCTATAATCGCACAGACTTTGGCCGAGTCTCCTGGAATTGTCACGACTGATCACGGTGACAGTGTCTTGTTTTACTGCTCCGCCAATGGAATTATCACTATCGATAATGGACAGTGCCCCAATGGCTGTGACTACGCTGCATCTGATGACTATTGTGCTTAACTAGACAGCGCTAGTTTAGAATCTAGACGTACATATCAAAACATTACCTCGCGTTAATCGATCGTTGAAACTTGGATTTCTGGTGACGGAAACCGACCTATCAGTCTCAAATTCTAGGTAAAAAACTGGATGGATTAAAAAGGAGTGAGGTGTAGGTGTATTGGAACGATGATGGAGGGGCACATCGTCCATCCATTGTCTCAGAATTGTCGGCTCATTCAATCTAGATCCTCCTCCCCAGCGTTTATGAATAAGAAAGTGGTTTCAAAAAAGGGAGAGTGTATGGATCGAACAGCAGCCAGCACTGCTCGCTCTAGGCGGGAAAGAATACAGCGAGGCAAAAGCAGGGTCGTTACAAAAACATGCACACACTCGAGGTATCACCAGCCTACACCGTTGCTCTACGGAGGATGACAAAAACATTGACAGCACTTCCAATCTAGTCCAATTGAAAGTTCCGTCAGTACTAGCATGATGGAGTTACTCAGTCTACTCAAATTGTAACGAAATAGCCAGTGGTGTCCATATATCGGGAGATACTAACGGGGATCGAACACGAGATTTGCTAAAATATAGTGGATAGCTGGATAATACCGTTATTCTATGCCGGACGATGAATGGGCTTGACCTAAACTTTTATGTCACAAAGTCAGATGAACTGGGACTCGTGTGGACGGACTCCGCAGAATGAGACATTTGATTGCAGTGATTCTTGATCTCAGCCAAAATACAGCATAATCGCAGTTTCTATTGCGGCAAAATGGAATGAAGTACAGTGGAAATGGAACATTAAATGTAAGTTGAAGCAGAGAGTCAGATTATGATGTAGGTACATGTACTATTGACATTGAGTGAGGAACCGCATATTGATGTGCACTACAGGGAGAAAGTAGCTAGTGCGGACGGAATCGAACAAAATGCAACCAATCGATTGACTAATATCTCAACCGCTAGGACAAGAAACCAATGCTAAGATGCAGTGTGCGGATGTGATCTATCCCAATCCAAGCCATTGCAAACGGTGCGTGTTGTCGATACTAGTCTGGCAAGTATGACGTCCGACGGTGTGTGCCTCAAAAAATGGTCCGGCACTGAGTTGGACAACTCGAGCGTTGTGTTGTCTGAAGTAATGTGATAGACGAGTTATCACCAGTAGTGTCACGGTAGAGGAACGTACGAAATTCAAATTGCACCCAAGTGAACAATGTTATACAAAATGCAAACAAGAAGAGTATGTTTCAGGGAAGTAAAGAATCGCAGGAATCGAAAAAATTAGTGGAGAGACAACGATAGGTTTCTCAACCGCTACTAGGATAAGAAGTAGAATTAACGATAGAGTAAGAGATTATAATCTAGCTCATTCCAGTTGCAGAGTTCCTTACCAGAATAGAATGCTTTTGAGGATGGACAGATATACTCGAGATCAAACACTACTCAGCGTTAATGCACTTGAGAGATGAGAGATACATGAGAAACATGCATTTGATTCACCTCGTAGGTAAGACCGTTACTCTATAGAGGATGACGTATATTCAACCGTGGTGCGAATCTAGTCTTATTGAGAGTGGGTTAGCAAAACTAGAAGGATCTGACAAAAACCTTTGCTAGCACTCCTGTACCGTCCTGCACCGTGACTCTACGGAGGACATTGTACGGACTTGCGTGATGTGGATCTAGACTTGCGGAAAGACGCGGTCTAGGTGAAAATTTTGTTGCAGAAAGAAGAAGGGCCGCTGGGCTAAGACGAAACATTACACCGGACGGGTATCAATGTGCTGCAAGCGAGAATAGTCAGTCATTCTGACGATTGAACGAGAAAGTATACAGTGGAACTTGCTGACGAAAAAACGGAAAGTGTGTGGAGCCTAATCTTAGGCCTGTTAAAAGTGGCGTGTGTCGGGATCGAACGGCAGGATTGCAAAAATGAGGACCGTATGCAGCAGCATCATCCACCATTACACCACGGAGGACGATACAACAACTTGCGTGATGTGGATCTAGACCCAGTCTATCGGTTACAAGCGAGGAAATACAGGCGTTGGAATAGACAAACTTGCCATTTTCGGGATCGAACGGCAGCTTTGCAAAATTAACTATCTTATTCTGTCCTTCACCGTTACTCTACAGCGACGACGTAGGATACTGGCGTGATGTGGATCCAGACTTGGAAAGATCTGGTCTAGACAAAACGTTTTTTGCAGAGGGAAGAATCATGCTTTTGAGGGATACTCGAGTCGGTCTGAACTAGAGAACAAACTACTCAGCATTGAGATACATTCGAGAAATGAACATGGGATTTACCGCGTAGGTAGGTCTATTACCGGCGACAAAACGTATATGTAGGTCGAATGCCAAACCGTCCATATAAATCCTACACGGTGTGCGGTGTGACAAAAGAGACGGCGGAAGATAAGTCCTGTTAAAAGTAGACAAAGTGGCGTGTCGGGATCGAACGGCAGGATTGCCAAAACAGGCAGATCATTGCTCATATCGCGATGCACCGTTACTCTACGGTAGGCGATGTAGGAGCTTGCGTGATGTGGATCTAGACTTGAGAAGATCTGGTCTAGACAAAAAGTTTTTTGCAGAAGGAAGAAAGGGTGGATTCATCGATCCGCTGGATATGTTACATCGAGTGACGAGGAGGGTTTCAGTGTGTTGTAATCAAGGATTATCACGGAATTGAAGGAAAAAGTATATGTAATGCAGCCGACGCTAACAAGAAGGGAAGAAATTGTAATCTATGTCGATCGGGATTCATTATCGTCTTTGGAACAGGAGAGTATCCTGGAGCTGGCTACTGAAAGAATCCGAATCATGGTGAGTGTTGGTAGTCCTGTTTAAAGTAGACAATCGAACGGCAGCTTTTGCGAAAAATTTCTTTAACCACCTGACCACCTGACCATCACCTGTACCACTACGCTATACAGGACGACATATGTACGCCCGTGGTACGAATCTAGTCCTACTGAAAGTCAATAGGTGATGGGATAAAACATTTGACTTGCATTCGCATATGGATCGAAAAGAGATTTGTCAATACGGATTATACTGTCTTGCACCGACGATGTAGACTTGTGTGATGTGGATCTAGACTTGGAAAGATCTGGTCTAGACAAAAAGTTTTTGCAGAGGGAAGAGGGATGCTTTTGAGGATGGATGGATGTACTCGAGTCGGTCTGAACTAGAGAAGCGTTGACTCGGTTGAGATACTGAGAAATGAACATGTGATATACCTCGTAGGTAGGTCTAATACTATTACCGGCGACAAAACGGATATATGGATCGAATGCCAAATCAAGAGAAGTCGTGTTAAAAGTAGACAAAGCGTCGTGTGTCGGATCGAACGGCAGGATTACTAAAACGGTAACAAAATGTCTCATATCGTCATGCACCGTTACGCTACAAAGGACGATGTCGGATGTAGGGACTTGCGTGATGTGGATCTAGACTTGAAAGATGTCTAGACACAGTTTTTTACAGAAGGAAGAAAGGGCCCGAAAGGGCCCATTCATCCGCCGGACACGTTACCTTGAGCGAGGAGTTGGGTTTCAATCAAGAATAATCACGGAATTGAAGGAGAAAGTATATGTAATGCAGCCGATGCTACAGCGTTGCCAAATCGTCCATACTATCCGGCTCCGTGTGAGGCAAAAGAGACAACTGTAGCGGCCCCCTGTTAAAAGTAGACAAACTGGCGTGTGTCGGGCTTTGCGAAAAGATGTTTCGACACTCAGTAAATCACCCTGTACCGCTACTCCACACAGGACGACATCTAATAAACCGTGGTGAGAATGTAGTCTTATTGAAAGTGGTTTAGCAAAATTAGAAGTAGGTGATAAAACCTTGCCTAGCACTCTTATACCATCGGAGGACGATGCACGAACTTGCGTGATTTGAGTCTAGACATGGTATGTACTGTCTTTTATGTATTTAATAGGTCTGGAACAACGGTAAGGATCTCAAATTATATATCGATGCCGCTTCGCGGATGGGGAAGCGGCTACCGATCATATGGCACAAAAATTCACCAAGAGATTATTAGATGGGCAATAGATCCCATCGCTGCGACCGGCTTGTGACAACGTCTATAAGCAATCTCATGACGTGATGCAGGACCATCACATAGCTTTTAAGTGTGACCCAAAGTGACAATCACCCGATTGAGTTATTGCTACTTCCAGTTCAATAGATTAGCTAATAACAATGACAGAATAATAGTAAGCGAGCTGAATCACAGGCATTGGTTACTTAATGCGGCGAACATCGATGCGCGTGGGCTGCAATACAGATTGCTCAAAAGAGAAACCGTTATCAATGACAGTACGACTATCACTTCAAATGCAGTTCAATGTCATCGTGATGGTGTAAATTTGATGCTTTCGAAAACAATGGATTCATTATTCATTTCTTTGAACCTGATACACTTGGCATAAGAATGACTACTGGGTGATCGAACACGATAATGAATTGTAAAATAGATTATCGAAATGAAAAATGAGGGTCGTAACTAATAACACCTTCACCCGCATTTATAAAGGACAGTCACGGTCTTTGAGTTTGAAATTCCATATCCACTTAACAGAGTATAGAATTAAAACCAAACGAGATCACGCCCTCCTCGGCGACGAATGCAACGTCGGACATTGCAATTGACTCAAACTCTCAGCTTTGTCCTCAACAGACTCCAGACTTAGTTGTGCTTTATTTTGAAGGTACTTGTATGAGTGCAGAAACTCTTGACATCTACCTTGCCATCGTTGAGGATAACGACTCTGAATACTCAAAACTACATTGGAGACGGAACATCACAGACATTAATACAATAAAACACCAGAACACTACATAGAACACTAGTAGACCAAACAAATTCCAAAAGCCGACGTCAGAAACAGACCAGACAGACAGTAATAGAACGATGAGCCCTTTGACACTAATTTAAGTCTCGTACTTGATCACAATCTGTGCATTTATAGCGCCATTCTTCACAACAGTGGCAGACAACCCATCAGCAGCATCATTAGCAGCAGACCATGACACCGACAGTGTGCCGGTGGTCATATCCAGATTGATGGCAGAGAAGGTAGTGGAGCCCTTGGGATAATCAGTCCCCGTAGTGATAGAATACGCTTCCAATGTCTCAGTGGCCCAGACAAGCTCAGTCGAGTTGCTAAGCCCGAGGGCCTGCCCGATGTTGTAAAACCCACTGATGTAGTCGTGGAGATCGATGTGAGTTCGATGATGCCCTCCAAGACCTGGCCAACGGTCACGTTGACGAGTGAAGTGTAGAAGGCATTGTTGCCATATACATACCAGGTAGCAATGGCCCAATATGCTCCACCACCTGCTGCCGAAGGACCGTATTGGAGTATGGGTTGCAATATGGCATTATAACTCGCAGGTTCAATTGAGTTGAAAAGGAAGACAGTCTGTTCATGATTGGTGGCTGGAGCAGGTGGGACAGACCAGGTAGTGGTAAAATAGCTAATGGGGGAGCCAGTGTTTAACCAGCCGGCATAAGCAACCCATCCTGATTGCTGGGGTATCTTTTTGGTATCATCGACCTGGGATACATGTACAATGTTCTTGGAGGCATTGAGTAACTGAATGCTGTTTCCTGCAATGTTGATTGAACCACCATCTGGGACTGGAAGAACGTTGGATGCAGGGAGAAGACCAGCTGGAGTTAGAGCCATCTCCTCTGAGTCAACTGGTGCTGCCAACATAAGGGGCACAAAGAGTGCTGCAATGAAGAGGAAGGACTTCATGATGCTCTACAATAGTGATCAGGCGCAATATACAAACTTGAGAGGATTCAATGGCATACTGATAACTGCTGATGCTTGTTCGAGTGCAGATAGACTTCAAATAGCAACAAAGAAATAACTCCAGAGATGGGATTGGAGAGAGACTGTTTGGATGTGGACTCTTTATACCGGACCTCCGCAGCCACACGCATATGGTCAGCAGAACGAAGTGGATGGGTATCATATGCCGATTCAATTCAAAAGCATTAGCTGCAAACGTACTACAGAACTTGGATTAGCAGAGAAGCAACTTGAGTCCAGAAGTACAGAAGATACTCGCATTGCACATCGCATACAAGTTGTCATGATCATGACTAGTCTGTACAAAGATTAGCATTGAAGAGAGTGGACAGTGATCAGTTAGCAATCAAATTCCAAGGCTTGTACCGGCTGCGAAAATTACAGAGTGACACCGGTATCACTCGAGCTTCAACTTTGCAAACATTCTGCCAAGCTGATGGTCGCGTTATGGTTTATGGAGGGTCTGGCAATCTAGTCCCGTCTTAGCAAAGCAGTTATGAATCTTACATGCCAGATCCTTCTCAACTACGCTAGAAGTAATAGACGCAGCAATTGAACAAAAGGTGAAGCTTTACTACCAGAGAGGTATAACTCCTTTCTCATGTGGTGGGCAGTCAAAATGAATGTCTGCCTGTTCTGGAAGCTGGTACGATTGAACCACAAACATGAAAAATGAATGTCACCGCATCTCCTACTTGATACTCGATATTGAGCGGCTTTGAGCCTAACCTCGAACGGTATGGGTGACTTTACCAGACCAATTTTGGCACTAACTCTTGGCCGCCTAGATAGGACTCGATAAGTGTCCAACGCAGCAAGCATGGTGAGGGGCAAGAGTCACGAGTGTCGATGGAAGTCTAAACTTAACTGAAGCCATCATAATGCAGCGCATGAAGGCATGATGAAGCATGCCTCATAATAGCGCAAGCGGCTATAGCAGCATCACGGAGATGAGACATAGAGAGGTAAAGCTTTACTACCCAATTACTGCCAAGGAGGAATAGTGCACTAGTGACTCCTTCATCTTAGTTGCTTTTTTGGAAAGCTATGAACGAAAGGCAATCCTACCTGAGTGGTGGTCACCTCACTAATTTTGTATAGTAAATGCTATCTCCATGCTGCACCTCATTCCAGATGGTACATATACTACCCGAATTTCGAAGACTAGGTTGAATACCAACTCTAGGTGGAAGAGCAAGAGCAAACAGAGCAAACATGGTGTCTAGGGCTCAGTGTAAAAGTATTGGCTGAGTTAATAACTCATGGGGTCTGAGACCCCTTTTTAACAGGTGTTATTAACTACTTTCTAACTAACAGCAAGAAACTGTTAAAAACAAGTGAGAAAAGACTTTCTAACCAGTTAGAAACTCAAGGTAGGTTAAAAAGTAGTTCTTGATGCATTTTCAGCTGGAGTGGAGTTACTTTGGTCATCAGGAAAAATTTGGGAAAAAGTGACTAAGGCCCCAGTGTCCCCAGTGTCCTGGGACATCCTGACACATCCTGAGGTGTCTTAGGATGTCTTAGGGATGTGTTGGGATGCCTTAGAGATGCCTCAGGATGCCTCAGGATGTCCCAGGACGCTCTGAGGACACCAGGGACACCGGGGCCTTAGTCACCTTTTTCCTGATGGTGTTAGTTAAGCTGAGTCTTTCCAAATTTCAGACAGCTACAGATTGAAAGTGCTATTTAATGTATGTGTTCAAATGACAGTCTTGCTAGCTGATGCCTCAAATGATTTAACAAACCCCCATTTGGCTCTGAGTTATGCCAATAGGTTCTAGAGTTATCAAGGGGGTAGTGGGATGGCAATATCATATATCACATACAATTATGATTTTCGGCAGTCCTAGGGACCCTCCCTCCCTCCAAAAAAGGAAATTTCCCAGCACGTGATCATCAAAAATGGGAAATTTTTCTTAAAAGTAGGCTACATCTGACTCCATGTTCAATTCCTGGGTAGTAAAATATTGTATGTACCTATAAGCCACATAAAAACATGCCTTGAGCATGACATAGTGATGCGGCTAGTATGACAGAGAATCATGTGCAAGTCATGTGCCATTACATCATATAGTTTGGCTGCATTGGCTAGTAGCATCTAAGGGCTCTGCCACAGTCTAGGATAGATCTATATGTGTAGAGATGATTTGTGAGGTAATTCCAATATGCCCCAGCCCTCAGAAATAAATTTTAAAGTGACATACCAAACTTGATTTTCAGCAGCCCCAGAGACCCTCCCTCCCTCCACATGATGTCATGGAGTGCTGTCCCGCCACCCCCTTGAGAGTTATCTACAAGCTGCATCTATTAGTATTTTCCATCTGAATCACATAGACTTTCTAACAGCTTGAGACACTTTCTAACAGGCCTCCTAAACCCCTTGAGTGAAATACTGTTATTAACTCAGTTAATAACAGGTTAAAAAGTCGGTGTTAGAAAGTCAGGACTTTTACACGGAGCCCTAATGGTGTCCACGGAGGTCTAAACTGAATCCACCCAGATGCAGCCACTAGAAAGCATGGTTATAGATCACTCCTGCCCCGCTTTTGGGATCAGCGCTCGTTGGTCGGCTAATTCCGCAATGTTCGGAAGGACTCTTAGTGAAGTGCTAGAGGGATGCGGCAATTGATGCATCATTTTTTACTAGCTACAGAGGGAATGCATGTACCAACTAGGGGTAGCACTAATTCTGGCAGTAGGTATCAAAGATGATTTTGATAAACTTGAAAGGTAAGTCTCAGTCGGCGGAAGACTATCCGAGTACCAGATGAAGCTCAAGGCAATGCTCCGGAGCGGGATCTGAAGGAATCTGAAGGAAAGGGCTATAGACTCGAGTGACTGGATGTAGATTGATTGAATCTGCCTCTAATCCGATTCTGGGCTATTTTCCTTAGTCATTCAACCTATATCTCAATGATTTGGTTGATTAGGATATCATTTGTAACCGCAGATCACAGTCTTTACTGGTGGTATGATTGATATCAAGAAGATTACCTGTAAATCAGCTTACCGATCTACTTGCTTATTTTAAGTTGGTGTATCTATTCTATCTGCTGATGAGTCCATTTTTCATTGTCTCTTCATCAATATCACCTCTCCCTTGGTGAGTACACAATTGTTTTTTATGTACCTCTTTGGCTTGTACCCATCTGCGGCTTGTACCCATCTGCAAACCAAAAGTTGTGTTGTGATCAAAACAGTGCACATCATGCAATATGCCAGCTGTTCAATGGTGCAAATATTGTGTTCAATGTTGCAATAACTTCAAGCACAATAATGTCTGCTGAACTTTGCTGACGTCCACTGTATTCTGCTGACGTTTGGTGTAGTCCAATGACCTCAGTTTGTAATTTGCTGGTTGTCAGTGTCATCCTATGAATTTTTTTTATGGGATGCTGCAACCATCCAATGTTTGTGACATCAGTGACAGTGAATTTCATTGAATTTGCATATAGCACATACATAGGAGCACATGGCGCTACAGTGACTCGACTGTACATCAAATAGTATTGAGGTAGCCAACCCCTACTGAGATCCAATGCACTTTGCCATACTTTACTGGAGTCTTGTCTTGTCATCACTGTGAAGTCAGGTTTGAGTCAGGTATGAAGTCTGCTGTACTTTAACATTTTCCAGTGACCACTGGCATGTTCCCTAACCTGTGTTATATACTTCACTCCAGTTTGGATGTACCTTTGGGGTGGAGATAGTTGGTTTGATCCATGCGAGCTCCAATATCTTCTACTGACCCAGGTCCAATGTAGTCTAATGAATGTCACTGCAATATACCAACCTTCATTGCAATACACCACTAGAGTCATTTAAAGATTATATACTATATATTGCAGTACAGTGTACCCTGCCTGGGAAAGAACCTGTTGAAACAGGCTTTCAAGTTTCACTGACTGTCAGTGACTGAACAATGGGAGTTTTCTATGTTGGATGGTGTCAGTGGCAAGCCACAAGGAAGGATGATGAAGTACACTGGAGTGCATTGGCTTTCCTGGGAGGAGTGTATTATAAATATAAGGATATTATAAAACACACCTGTCATTTTTATCATAGTAGAAGCAGTGATAAAGAGACGGAGGCTTGCTGATGGATCTAACATTGAAGAAAATAGGCAAACAGTTGGGTAGAACAAATCATGTGTTGTAGACAAGTTGTAGACCCACTTGAAATCACTCTTTCTTTGGACAGCCTTGTTGATTGGCTCATTTTGTCACCAAGAAAGAGCAATAGAAGACTCACTATCCAGGAATATGGATGTAATAGACTGCAAAAAATCAATTAAGTCAAAGTTATAGTTGAAGTTTGTTCCAGGTGGACAGGTTCCACTCACTGAAAGGAAGTGAAGTTCATGCAGAGAGAGAAGTTCTCTTTGGAGGGAGTGAATAACTGAAAGTACATAAAGTTGTGTGGTCTGCAGAGGGTATGTTCTTGGGTTCTTTTGTAGGGAAAGTTGTGGCTTGATAGTACAGCAAAGCACGTGGCAGAATCATGATGTCATTTTAGTACAGCATCAGCCTGAGATTCTGAGAAAAGTCCTAGCTATATCCAAAACTACTAAAGGGACATTTACAGTCTAGAAGCCCTTACAGCTTAGACATTAGGTTACACTAAGTATTGAGTCAGTATACACAGAGTTATTGTTCAGACAATCATGTTGGTTCTGATACATTAAAAATCATGCTATGAATCTTCTTCATTGTCATGCTGGTCAGTAGCTTCAAATGCAAAAACAACCACACCAATCACTGCATGGCATCATTGACATGACAGATTATCAATAAGGCACAGTTCACCAAATGATGAAGGAGCTCTGGAATGAAGGCCATGAATGTCCCTGCTGCTGATATAACCACTATATCATGATCAGCTTGTGGTCAACAAAGCTTGCTTCAAGTGTTTCATCACACCTCACTCTTCCAACATTGTGGTGGTTGTTGAAAGCTGAATAGTGAGCCTGCAGAGGAGTATGCAGAAGCTCAATTCAGCCTGAAGATTTAGATGTATGTCAACCTGATATTGTCAAAATCATTATTAAGTCTCCATGGCTAAGGTGGTTGTACCTCTGCAGGAGTCTTTCACACATTCATTTGTTTAGAGGCTGGTAGTACCAAATTGCAAGGTTTAAGGCCTGGAACAAAAACCAGCCTATCATCAGGTTAACAATGGGTTGTTGATGGGTCATGCTGAACAGGTCATGTGATATTCAACTTGCATGAGTCCCCACTACTTAGGTCAAATACAGAGACCTTGTCAACTGATAAAATTGTTCATGGGTTCTTGGATAAGAACACTCAGTAGTCAGCTGAAGCACAAGACTTGTCTCTATAACTGACTTAGACAAATTCAGTCTAGGCCCGGACCAGAATAGGCCAGAGTTCTAAATTTGTGAACTCTTGACCAATCCACATTGTATAATATTTGTAAGTAGTTCTAGGCAATTCTAGGCAATTCTAGGCAGAGTCTAGAGTCCCAGTCACTTGATCAAGTTGAGACTACTAACACTGACTTGATAGTGTGACTCAGAATATGACTCATTGCTGTGACTCAGAATATAACTCATACTATGACTCATACAGCCAGCCACCTCAGCACTGCCTCACTATGACTCATATACACTGTCTTAAGGTTAAGGAGTCAGAAAGAGTCAGAGACAGAGCTAAATTTAGAAATTGCCAGTAGTATATAAACCCTGTAACTGTAGAACAAATTTAAGCTTTCTTACCCCCATCAAAAGAGAGATTGAAGCTTTCTTTCCCCCATCAAACATAAGAGACATTCCTCTCTTTGAGATTGGACTTTAAGAGAAGCCCACGGGTTTTGCTTGCCCAAAGCTCAATTGTTTGGATAGTATTGCGATTTATCAGTTTGAAAGTGCTTGACACGACCTCCAGTGTTGAGGGACAGAGACTTTACTCTGATTGGATTTGTTTGGATTGTTTGGATTTGTTTGGATTTGTAGTGCTTCTGATCCAGATTTGGATAGGCACTTGGACAGGTTATTGAGAGTATTGAGAAGAGAATAGGATTGCAATCAGGTCATTGGATTATTCGATTAGGACACCACCAGCTATCAGGTTATTAGGACAGGTTACCGGCTTACTCACAGTTGAAGAGTTGTTCACTCATTCAACACACTTACTAGACATTGAAACCAACCTTGATTTGTGTTCATGCACATTTCAACCACACATCTATTGAACCACTTTTACCCCATTTTTCTTTATCCACCAGGATCTCGATCCTTAGGTTTTTGAAGTCCTTGCACATTTGTCTAGTTATTTTTTATAGCTTGACAACCTTCATCTGGGTAAGGAACTTCACTGTGATAATGCAAGAACCTCCCTTGAAGAACTTCGCCTCCCATCCTCAAGAGACTTTCCCTCTCTGTATGCCACTTTGCAAACTTCCCTTGATGACTCAACAACTTCTCCAAATTGTCTCCAAAGGCCTGGAAGTTTAACCCAATTTGCAAGACACTTTAAGCATGAACATTCCTGACTTGTCTGAGAACTGTACTGAGTAAATTGAAAACTTCTCTCTATTTTGACCCAATTTTCAGTACTTCACCTCAAAAACTATATTTTCTGAGTAACTTTAACCCATTTTATTTTTTTGCAGCTTATTACTGCCATACAAGGAATGTGATGAAATGAAGTGGTGTTTCTGTAATGGAACAGGATTCAGGTGCAACAGCTGAGGAAGAAATGACTAACCAGTTAACCAGCCAATATGAGGTATCAGCGATGGTGTAGCCATATCTGAGGGTAGCTTGGCAATTCACATACGGCTTGTATAAATACCCAAGAATCAGTTGGTAGGTGATGTCAAAACTACACTGAGCTTTAATGTTGGTTGGAAGTCCGACAGCTGCTTGCATCCTGTGGAACAGTTGATATGACACGGATCGATTCTGACTGAGTTATAGAAGCATTTGGAGTCACAGCCATGTACTCACTGCTCACACACAGCTTTAAGCCTCGCTAGAACAAAAAAACACCTGAGAAATGAACAGGCTTGATTGCGATCACTTATCTTGACACATCATTTTCGTTGGTCAAGATAACGAGACCATCTCCAAGAAACTAGCTAGTATGTAGGACATGATATTCAGACATTGTTGCTCAGAAAAGATGTTTTAACACATCAAGCGACGTCTTTCAACGAAAACATTCATTCGATCCAGGATACTTCACAACAAACCGAATCCTATACCAACTCCACACTTTCACCAATGCCCAGTAATCTCTAGAGGTTGATAAAGCTCCTCGAGATACTTAATCTCCCCATCTGTAAGTTTAACATGAACCGATTCTATCACATTCACCACCAATCAGCCAACTACCCCAACAAGAAGACATCAACAGCGCACCTATCAAATCCTTCAAATTATCCAGCGATGTCGTCCCCACAATCGGCGCTGTAACACCCAGCTTTGCAAGCATCCATGCTATCGCAACCTGGGCCATAGAAATCCCCTTCTTCTGTGCGACTTGCTCGATGCTGAAAACAACATTCTCAGTCTCAAAAGTAACCACTCCGAAGTGAAGCTTTCACTCACCGACTAACAATTACCTCGTATTTTTTATACATTCCAATCCATTCATCTGTCTGGGCCCTCTTCGTACTTGATTTGAGGGGATGAGTAAGAAGGCCACGTGCTAGAGGAGACCAAGGGATGGATCCGACACCAAAGTGATGGAGAGTAGGAAACATCTCTCATTCCTCCTCTCGATAGATTAGAGAGTAGTGATTTTGCATTGAGATGAAGGGAGTTAGGTTGTGCTGGATCGCGAAGCCTAGCAAAGGTGGTTTTAGTAGGGATGGTAAAGATGAGAAATGTATTAATACTTTGCATTTCGTTGGCTGGAAGTGATCATTAGCTAAATTAGAGTTGAGGGTTGGTGCACATATGGGCGATATAGTGTAAAATAATTACACTTTTCCGCACCTTTAGCAAAAAATGGCCAAATTTCAGCACCTTTCAGTGAAAGTCGCATTTTCTGCACCTTCACTTGATCTAAAACTCGCATCTTTCTCAAATCAGCACCTTTAACAACTTTTTTGATCAAAATTCACACCCTTGATCACAGCAAAAATCGGCATCTGCTAGAATCAGCACCTGAGCTGATCAATTTTAGCACCTTGTGCATTACATCTGGCACCTTTTGTGTTACATCTGGCACCTTTACAAAACTGTTTGTTAATTAGTTCTGCATTTCCAAATATAGTACTGCTCTAGAAAATGTTTCTATTCCCCAGTTTCATCTTCCTCAAGCAGGTCAAAACCTACCATCTTAGCTCGTGCAGCATTGATCTCATCATCTGCATTCACAAAAGTTGCAGCATGATCATCTTCAACTGGTGGGATTGGACCATCACCATCCACATCACCTTCAACTCCATACAGATCATTGACATCTTGAATGTCATCTGGATCACTGGTTCAGTACCCTCAATTGATAGCTTCTTCTCAGCTCAATTCATACAATGCAATGGGTGTTCAATTTCTGGCAGTGTGAACCTGATGATGGTTCCATCCCTCCCAAGCCCGGTCAAGTGAATGTTTTAAGGACAAATGCCAAATATAGCAAGCCTGATGCAAATATAGTATGTACTATAACCTGTAGCATACATGTGAATTTTGCATGAAAGGTGCCAATTTTGCATTAAAGGTGCCAATTGTGTTAGTTACAAGGTGCGAGTTTGTATCACTAAAGGTGCCAAAATTTGCAGCAGGGTGCCAAAATGTTGTGGCTTAACCTGCGGAAAGTTTTGGAACATGCGAAAAGTGTAATTATTTTACAAAATATCCACCATATGCACACATACATTGATATGCGTAACAAGAAGACATTCCAATGTATCGAACGTAACCCGCTTTGACGATATCATGAAGAGCTTGCATCTGTCAATCGACACCTTTAAATTAACGATTAAAGAACGAGAGAGAGCCTACAGTTTCAGCGATGGATGTGTTGGGATCATAGCGATGGCCTATTTCGCATCAGATTCGAGGAATGAAGTAAAGAAACCCCAGACATTGTAGAACATCGATATAATCCAACTGTAAACGGTCCAAAGAATGCTTTACAGCGTCGAAAATGTGCTAAAGGTGGTTTGTTTATCATTCTTCCACGAAAAAAGAAAAAAAAAAACGAAGTACCTTGCGACTTAATCCATACTGGTTTACATACCCCTGCATGTCTGCTTCGGGTCTTCCAGCCCAAATCGTATCACCCTTATTCCGTCCTACGGCTCCGCAGACCTGTAGGAGATGGATTTAGCTCATCCACGAATCGGATGCCTGTACCTTGGCAAGAACAACAATCTCATCACGATTGATGTTGAGTTGTTTAATTGCCTTTCCTAGGATGATTTCGGATTCGCCGTTGGAGTATATCTATCCTCTGTTCGAGTGAGCACACTATTGAGGGAGGAAACATACATTGGCCGTATCAAACGCGTTGATTCCATTCTCGTATCTGCAAACACACTAATGAGAACCACACCCTAACAAATGGGAGAGATCTTACGCGAATTTAATATGCTTGATACCCTCGTCCTCGGGCAAAACCCACTCTCGCCACTCCGTAGAGCCATAACTCATGCATCCTAGAATAAGTTTGGAAACCTTCAATCCCGACTCGCCCAAGCGGACTAACACAAATTCGTAAGCATGTCGTCTATGCAAAAAGGAGGAATGGTTTACCGTAGGGCATCTTCCTGAGTTCAGTCATGAATGATAAGACTGGGTACTGGTGGTAATTCATCTACCGTATGTATGCCTTTTATACAAAGGGTACCAGGATGCTGACGAGGCCCATTCGGCTAAACCGACGAGTGATGAGGTGTTCTCTTTGGGCGGAAGGACGATAATCCGGCGACAGCTTTGGAAACAAAGTTGAGCTTTTTGAGTAGATCGGTCGGTTCTCGTTTCCCATAGACATGAGAGACGCACTGGTGACTGATCAGGCTGCCAATGTTTTCCACTAAGTACCGCGTAATATCCGTAAATGACGAAAGCCATAATAGTCGTCAGTCTATTAGATACAGAATTGCGTCAGCGCACTGCTTAGCCTAGACTCCGATATTACTCGCGTCTATAAGTACATGGTGAAGTTGGCGCTTATCCTGGGAGCAGGCGCCTTCCTTGCTGGTCGAGATCTATTTATAGAACATCGGTGTCCGTGAAGATTATCGGAGTCCGACCCCTTAGTACTAGCTCTTTAGTCACCATCTTGCCGGCTGTTATAAGAGCACAACTCTCAATCAAAAAAGCATAAAGCATCCATGTCTGCAAAGCCTCTTGCACTCATCGTCGGACTCACTGGCCGAACAGGTCAAGTCATCGCCAGAGAACTTCTCGCAAACGGCACATTTGTAAGTAAACAGCCACAATATGTGTTCAATCCCATACTTAAGGAGTCAAAATCTAGCGTGTTGCAGGTCTAGTTCGACCCGATTCGCGTAGTAAACCTCTTCGGTCTGGTGGCGGCGGGTCAATTCTGCGTGGAAAAGTAGACATGTTTCGGAATCCCATGGGCGACGTAAGCTTGTTGTCACTAGCATTCCTTGAAGAAAGAAAGCTATTCCCACTTTTGCGGAAAGGTGTTATGCGATTGCCAGTGAGACCACCCGATCTATCAAACCGCTTTCGATTCTTGGATAGCATTCTAAAAACGGTTTTGAGTGGCTCCGAAGCCAAGGTACATACATACTTCACAATCGACGCTTCCGTCACTTCGGTTTCCTCCGAGTCGCTTTCCTGCTCTTTACTGAGAAGAATCAATATCGGAGGCGGCCATTCACCAGAAGTAACTTACTTGCCCTCACTGACTTGAGCAACATCTACTACGGTAGCTTCGGTAACCTCCGTCTCCG
Source organism: Megacollybia marginata (assembly GCA_003313965.1). Classification (NCBI taxonomy): domain Eukaryota; kingdom Fungi; phylum Basidiomycota; class Agaricomycetes; order Agaricales; family Porotheleaceae; genus Megacollybia; species Megacollybia marginata. The sequence continues at coordinate 17,616 of QLOY01002950.1, forward strand.
TTGTGCTAGTATCTTGGGTAGTATTCTTGCGATGGTCTGGGTAGTTGTAAGCTACTGTACCATTTCGAGCACTTCGGCAGCCACTGTGACCTGTGACACGTTGTCCGAACTGGAGTGTCCGGCAGATGGGCTTGTGACCTGTGACCTGCCTAAAATTTCGGCAGCTCATTAAAATTTTCTTACCTGATATTACAGAGTAAAAATGCACCTACAATGTGAACAGGTAGCGTTTGCACAATGGGAGCAAGAGAACGGTTGGGGAGCAAATGCGGTACGATCACACGTGTCAGCGTCTGTCAAACAAAAATAGATTGTGAGTGCGCTGACGACGGTGACGGTCCAGAAAGCTCAACCAAATTCATAAGGCATTTTCCACTTGCAATGGAGCAGATATACAATTTGTGACCACTTATCTGGACTATCCGGCAGATCCCTATGTGACTCACAACCACCACGAAATTTCGGCAAACTATTTTGAATGTGACGCGTGACCTGCCGAACTGCTCGAAATGGTACAGTACACAAGGTTGATCGCAAGGGGGCACCGGGCCGAGAATCCCGTACCGGACGTTAGTAGGTAGGTCCGCCATCGAGGGTCTTAAAAATTTAGTTGACACTCAATTTTTTGGGGATCATATGCTTTAATTTAGCTGCAAAGCTCTTGAAACAACATGAAAGACCTCCAAATAACAGTGATACAGCTTCAAATGGAGCAATGCATGGACACAGCTCTGCAGGAGCAACTTATCGCAACTATGGCTGGGTCACATGATGGCATGACGTACCAGGTTGTCAGCTGTAGATGTGAGTTGGCGCAGGCAGAGAAAATAAGAGTAGATAAAATAGTACATTACATTGTTTCATGTATGTATAAACCAGTTCCTACCCTGGAAAGCTGGATATGGAGTTGTTCTTGCCTAAAAAGGCAATACACGTGACCTTCTGGTAGGTAGGTCCAGCCAGAAGGTCCTTAAAAAATCAGTTGACGTGCGGTACTGGATTTTATTTCTGGTACCCCCTTGGTTGATCAAGAACCAAGTGCATGGACAAGGTGAAGTATCTTGAAATTAGTGGGCTTCTTGTTCAAGTTGGGAAACAGAGACATGGTAGATTTACAAAATGTTGAAGGGGCAAGGAGATTATCACTCGTGTCTTTATTACAAACGAGCTAGGGACCCGGTGACCTTCTCACACTATTTGTGCGCTGGCGTCAACTTTAATTGACACTGGCAGCAGGAATGGAATAACCAGATTATGGGGTGCATCAGTATTTTAACACTTTACTTGCACACTTTTTGAGCTTTTTTGCTTGCAGAAAGTGAAAAAGCAAAATAGTAAGAAAAGTATTATACTGCT